>VCJM01001736.1:37503-48465 GCA_024139495.1 Backusella sp. ASU-2019c | reverse complement strand
TTTTTTTTTTTTTTTTTTTTTTTTTTTTACATAGTGGGATTACTCCACCGTTTTAAATCGGAAGACACTTTCATGATGAATCCATTAAAGCCTGATTTAACCTTGTTTGTGCCGCAATCTACTCTCCTTGTGAATCCTACCAATAACCTTTTGGAGCTGCGCGGCAAAACCTTGAGTTTATTTGGCGGTAAGAAGCTATTTGAACTTTCTTCACCTGATCCGAGCGCCCTACATGTTTGGATAACTGCATTGAACCAAATGGCTCTAAAACAAGAGACTGTTGCCACTACACCGGCCAATGAACTTAATGAACAAAGATCATTCCAATCAAAAGTAGAAGCTGAAGAAAGTGATCCAGCAGCTAATAAAACACTGGAGGAGCCAGAGCAATCACATCAGCCGATCGTGGAACCTGAAAAAGAAAACAAACAGGAGGTAGCCAGTGAAACAGTTATCAGCGCCCCTGACGCCAATCAAGATGATGCACCGCAGGAGCATGAAGAAACGGCTAACCATAAGGATATAATAAATCCTACTTCCTTGGATAAAGAAAATAATCATTCAGCCACTAATGTTAAAGTGAATCCTCCTGGTGGTCCTACGAGAGAAGGAAGTGATTTATTTTGGGATACAAGAGTGGATGTCAACTTTGACAAATAAACGGTGACATGCAGTTTTTACCCCTTCTTCACAAAATGAAAAAACAAAACAAAAAAACAATAACATATATACAATAATAATATAATCCTATTCCTTTCATTCTTTATATCTATTAGTTTATTAATAAAATAAAATATACAATCAAATACGTATGTATACTTAAGGCTTTGGAATAAGCAATGTTTTACTAATCATTAATGTTCCGCTCGCTCCATAAAGCAGAACAAGAGGGTGTAAATCGAGGTTACCTAATTGAATAGTTTGTCCTGGTAAATTTTCCAGATAAAGGTTATTTATGACCAAGTAAGACAAAAATCCGACAATAGCGAGAGACGTTGGAACCGGTGTTCCTTCAAAATGGTGAATTTTTCCGGTTTGATCTTTTGGCATCAATGCAACTGTGCTGTTGTATCTGGCCAAACGAGCTATCCCACAGCATACAAAATAGGTTAAGACTACTGTATCTAAAATGGATTGCATACCCACTGCGAGGTGTAATAAACAAGATAAATATAGATTCATTTATGTACATCCACCAATGATTGATTTTTTTATACCTGAAAAAGCAAATGCTGCTGGTGCCACACCAAAAGATACCTGCATATTGAGCTGTTAGTAAAGAAAAAAAGTATTCTATAGCTCTATAACTTACAAGATCAGCTAAACTGTCGAGCTCTTGACCAAGAAGTGATGAATTCTTTCTCCAACGAGCAACACGACCATCAAAAAAATCAAAAAACAAGCCCATGGGCATGGCAATCATAGAAACATAAAGGTCCTCTTTTTCGTATGATATCAAGAACCGCATTGAGGCAAATATAGACATAACGCCACAAACACCATTCAGTAAGGTGATAATATCAGCCAAATAAAAATTTCTGTGTATTGATTTAGTATATACATTTTATCTCGCTAGATAAAAAAAAAAGGACATTACCTAACCATTGTAAAATGAAGCTGTTTATCATCCATAGGTTTGATGGGTAATTCATCCATTTCTTGGCGTTCCTTCTTACGTGAACTCATTTCTAGGTAAAGTATAATGAAAAAGTATAGTAAAAAGAAGAAAGAAAGCCAAACATCATTTCATTTTTTTTTTTCACTCTGGCTATTTTCCGAGCACGAATAACGAAACATGTCTTAGTTGATTTCCCTTTAGAAGTTGAAGGGCGCTGTTTTAAAGATATGAAGAGCAATATATTAACTCTCTTTGAATGATTCACGGCACAAACCTGACTACTATTTGGATTCTTCTTCTTATGACACAGGGTATCTTAGTCACTACAGTGAATATAATAATCATGCCTTTTAAAACGATAATTTAAAGGGGAATTACATGTATATTCTATCCTTGATTTCTATTTTTGGGAAAAGCGCACACTGTATCCGCTGTAACTCTTGATGCCACAACTTCTTATGTATCATCAAAGTGTTTCTTTGTTTTACTTTAGGAGAATAACGCACTTTTATTGGCTAAAATTTTTGGTGATAAACTTTATTTATTTCATTTCTCAAAAAAGTAATATCGCCAACTTGCTTTTTTTTCTTAGTTCAACATGACTACTACAAACGATTGGTCATTTCATTTCGACGACCCAGTGCCAAAGTTTTTAGATTTGCCAAATGATGTAATGGAACGCATTTGCCAGTACCTGCCGGCTCAAGCGGATAAAAGTCAGGCGTGTTTGATTCATTCCGCATGGCAGCCCGCAGCGATGAATGTATTATGGGAGAGGCCTCGTTTTCGTTATCCCAATAATTTGCGTGCGTTTATGAATATCATTCGGCATTCGAAGCGTCTTGCACTTCTTGTGCGCGATATCCATCTTGTTTTTCCAGATACCACTGTCTCTGTATTCGCCCCTGTAGCAAAATCCAACCTTGAACGCCACAAATCGATGGACTTTTATTTAACAAAACCGGAGCTTATCAACATGATTGTCAAAGTATGCGAAAAGCTTCAAACGCTTACTATTTATGGTTGGAATATCGACCCTAGCTTTCTTGAAAACTTGGGAATTACGGGAACAAACCTCACCAACCTCCATATCATCGGCGCCAATCCCAGGTCAAACACGATATCTATCCACAGACTCTTGTCCCGTCTGACAAGCCTATCGCTTGATGGAAACTTTAAACTAAGTGAGGCATTTGTTGGCCAGCTTGTTAATCGCGAAACTCGCCTCACTCACATCCAACTGTCATTGTCGGGCTTGGATCGTAACACGCTGATGAGAATATGCAACAATCGCAATCACCTTAAACTGGAAAATTTGGCGCTCACAGACGCTGAAAATATTCAGGACTCCGACGTAGAAGAAGTTGTCAAGTCATTCCCCAAATTAAAGACACTATGCATTGAAGGCGCAGTCCAGCTAACAGACCTTTCACTATTTTACGCCGTTTCGAACTGCAATGATCTCATGGAGCTGTACATCCGTTGTGATTCTCGCGCCCTGAACAACCCACGCGGTCTTATATCAGCTACATTTGATCCTCCCTCATCCCACATCGCCATCAACCTCCAACGGCTCGTGCTCGAGAACGTTCTTTATGACGACACTATTATTGATTATCTGGCAAATAGCCTAGCCAAGCTTAAGGTCATTGGTCTGAAGAACTGTCCAAATATGACGAATCGAACACTTGAAGCTCTCGTCATGTCATGCAACAAACTTCAGGCATTTTATATCAGAGATTGCCCAGGAGTTGGCTTGGAAGTATTCACAGAACTCAAGGAGGTCACGCCAGCAACATCTGCGAGTTTAAACACTTTTTATATCGCCAATTCAGGTCCCACCACTCCAGCATCTGTTTATAACTTGTGTGTTTCCAGTCCCAAATTACATACGCTTTCAATTGAAGGCTATACAAATATCAATGATTCTGTAGTGGGAACATTCAATACTGTAAATCCGGTTGGAGGCTCCAAAAACACTGATCTGGTTGTATTGGACCAGAAGTCCATTGATGCTCTGATCAACACTGACCATCCTGACCTCATGTATATTGGGGAAAGTCGCACCCTATCGGGATACCAAATATCGCTGTTGGCTAATCGCTTAGAAATGAGCTATCATGATTTAATAGGCATTATGGATGACGTTGCAGAGGTAAGGCTCTTGTACACATGCTGTATACAAACCGATAGATTAACTTTTATATACAATAATAGGAGGAAAACAATTTATTGAACGGTCGTGGCAGTGTACAGTCAAATAGTAGAGGAAGCATACGGTCAAGTGGCAGGGCTAGCGTACAGCAGACCATCATGAACAACCAATCAATGACTCGCATGAATGGAATGTCTCCAAGATCCTCTATTGATATGAAAGGAAAAAATACTGTGAATAGAATGGCTGCGCTTAAAGGAGAGGCCACTCGTCCAGACACCCCCTCATTGTGGTCTAGTGCTTATATGCAACATGGTCAAGATTTCCTTGGGGATAGTGTTCCTGAAGAAAGTTACAACGATGTCTTTAATGGTTCTGCTGTTGGCAATGATACGACGCTCCTGGGTGGTGGTGATAATACTGGTTATAAAGAGAGTGAATCCGAATCTGATCGTACCAATGACTCGGATGTAAGCTATGATTCGTACAATGATGGCTATAAAGAGGATGACGAAAAAGAAGAGGAGGAAGATGAGGACGGCGAGGAAGAAGAAGAAGAAGAAGAAGATGATGATGATGAATTAGACGTAAGGGACAATTTCTATGACAAGAAAATCTCGCCAAACCAAACCAATAACAATGGAACCCACATTCAAGATTGGAGTGCTTTAACGGGAGAAAATGGATTTTCCAATATGGCGCTCGGTGGGTGGGGTGGAGATGCTCCATTCCAAAACTCGTCAAAGGCTACTCAAAATGAAACACCAGATGGTTTAACTACCAAGCGAAAGTCTCAACTAGATGAATCTTACCCTGATCAGTCAAATACAGACTATATTCAACAATGGAGAGAAAATTCGACAAATGGTGTTCCCCAAAAGAAACACTCTCTTACTCAAAACAGAAACCAACACAGTTTAGCAGATAATGATGCGGATGGTTGGGGCGAGGTAGCTAAATTTGTACCATGGGACGACTTACGTAAGCAAGGCTACAATGCCGAGCTTCTTGAGCAGCAAAAGAAAACTTCGTTCTGGCAACCTGGTGAACAGAAATGGAACACTCCTAATGGTGAAGGACAGGCAGAGCTTGAAACCCATGAATCTGGACCAAAGGAAAAGAACCCGGTCAACTTCACTTCATTGGTATCCCAAAACCCTACGAATAGAAAAAGGTCAGATTCTTGTGTCAGTTCACAAGGCAGTGTAAACCTCGATGAAGGGGCAGATATAATTCTAAAAACAACAGCAGAGGGTCCTCTAGCTCAGAGTCATTCACAACGAAAACCTGATCAAACTAAAATCCAGCAGTCAGTACAGGGTTGGAACACCTTGAAAGAGCCAGTGGAACGAGAAGAAAGCGCCACAGATGGATGGTCCCATTTGGCAAAGAACTCAAAAAGCCGATTCTCACGTACTCAAAGGACTAATGGCACAAACACCAGGAAAATCATCCCACCTAATCAGATGGCTGGGAATTGGGGGAGCTTTCAGCAAATGAATCAAACAAAAAATACAAATAGTGCCAATCAAGTAAACCAAATCGAGTATACCAACCCAAGAGCCCTTACACCGATACGCCCTTCTTCATCATTGCAAAGAACACCGCCACTCAGAAATAGTTACACGCCTGAACCTTTGATCCAAACACAGGGTCCAATAAGTTTGACACCGGAACCAGTTACTCTGGATCTTTTGATCGACACTGAAGACGAGCCAAGCCATACTCAGCCGCTAAAACCTACACCTTTCAACAATAATCTATGGAATAATAACAATGTTCAAGCCAGCTCTTTGAACGATGACCTGGCGTCCCTGGACATGCAGACAAAAAGCCCGATAAAAGAATTAGAAGTTGATTTTCTTGATTGGTCAAGCAGCAACAGTGAAAAGATCCCAGAAAAACCATTATTTGTTGAACCCATCGTTGGAACGGGCCATGACACTCCAGACATTGAAATTGATAATTTCGATAGGCTCATTTCGGAAACTAGCCAAACCAGCAGCCAGAAGAAAGGAGAAAATGGTTACTTGGATGATATCAGTCAGCTCATGAGCCCTTCACCAGAAAAACCACTGATAGCCCCATTATTGTCAAATAACCCTACCACAGCTGAAAGTATTCAAAATGAATTACTTGGGCCCTCTAGCGCTTTGCCATCCTTGGATGGAACCACTGATGTGTCCTCTATTGCAAGTTCACCAGCCCCTGATAATGAAATATTCTCGACGACAATATCCGTTGAAACAAAAAAGTACGAAGTGCAAAAGATTTCACTTGATGAAGTAAGCAATAAGTTAGACTTGTAAAAGTATATGGTGGATGCTAATAGGCTATTGTTAGAACTCGGATATCAAAGCAATCGTCGAAGATTTCTGCAGACAGTACGAGATGGAGGATCTAGTTGATAGGATATACTTGTATGTCAGCCAATGTTATAGCAAGAAAAGGACCAAGAGGCTTTTCAAGAAGGGAAAGAAGAAGGCAGCACCCAGCAGTTAGTGGCTTGTAAAACTCCGCCTTTTTCGTGTACATATTTAAAACAATAAATAAAAAATGTTGGTCTTGTTTTTATTTTTTTGCTTTCTTTATAAAGTTCGCGTGTTTTTAACTGATGGACTATTTAACAGAAAAGAGGCTTCGACCTCTTTACGGTACTGTTCATATAGATTTTTTTTAATATTTTAGCCAAGTCACCTTTACTTATTCGGAGCCTTTTTGACGTAGACGCCATTGACGAAGGACAAAGTAAAGCTGCCCTTAATCATTGTGCCAAGTTTTTAAAAAAAACCCCTGACTGGCCTTTGGTCAAGGTAAGGTCTTGTTCCTGTCTATATTTACATTATCTATTTCAGAAATTGACAGTTGCACCTTTATCAGGCTCTGAAAGCTTTGGTTCTATGTCGCACTGGAAAGGAGGACGAAGCAGTAACTTTATGCGAACAAGTCAAAAAGACGATTCCAACTGATGAACCTACCTTGCAAGCACTCACCATGACACTTAAGGAACTCGGAAGACGTAAGTAGCAATTTCAATAATAATAGTAGTAGCGACAATGCAGCAATTGAACATTCTTCAAATAGATTCTGCTATTGCCGAGCTTTATGAAAATGCCGCCAATCAACAGCCAAAGAACGAGGAATTCGGTGTCCATTGGTTTATGGCTATGGTTCGCAACAACGACTTCAAGGGCCAACAGTCAGCCGCTGTCAAATTACAACGTCTCTTCAAACAAAACAAGTACTTGTTTTGGGCCATCATGTCACTTGCGCTTCAGGGCCAAAATGGCAGCCAACTCTCTTATACCTTGGCTGAACGTATGATGGCCAAGGCACTGGATGAAAAGAGATTGGAAGAAGTGGAGCATTTGAGACTATATTTGTTGATTCTTTTGGATCAAAAGAAGAGTCAAGAAGCCTTGGATCTTTTGCTAAACAGTCCCTTGGGTGAAAAGTCGCTTCGTGATCCTGAAGTTCGCCAAATCAAATCAGAATTATTGCGCGAAAACAAACGATGGACAGAGGTTATCGCAGATAGTCAGGAAGCCCTGGAAAAGGAAAATGCCGATGATTGGTTTCATTGGTTGGCCTATTTTGATACAATGGAGGCTCTTGTGCAACAGGGCGATAATGCAATCATTGATAAGGCAGAGTCTTTGGTTGAATCGTTGAAGAAAGCCACCTTGGAAAGTAAGCAGATGAAGCGTGGCCCATTTTTGGCCCAATTAGAATTAGACTACAGACTTTCGAAAATGGGAAAGAAAGGTAAATATTAAAAAATAATAATAGCAGCATTGGAACATAGCATGGTTAACCAGGTGTTTTTTTTTTCAGACGAAAAGACTGTTTTAGAACACATCATTTCATATTTTGCTCAATTCGGATCAAAGAGTTGCTGCTTTGAAGATCTCCAATCTTACATTAGATTCTTGACTGGCGATAACTCCAAAGCAATTGTTTTTGTTGATGCACTTAAAGGCTCAATTCAAGGCACCGAGGACAAGTCGGCCAAAATCAAGAACATTTATAAGAATATAAATATCAGAAAGATTGAATGGTTCTTGAATCTCCATGCAGTTTCAGATAAAAGCATCGATACAGTAAACGCACTTTGGACTCAATATCAGGAAGCACTTCCCCTTGGCGAAGACTTGGAGAAAACCGAAATGCAATACGGTGATGAATTTGTTATATTAGCCAGTCATTTGTTATTAGATTTGTATATTCGGTATAAGGACACAGACTATCTTATTCAAGCGGTGACACTTTTAGAAATGGCATTAGAGAAGAGTGTCTATAATTTCCAAATTAAGCTTATTTTGGTTCGTTTGTATACCTTGCTTGGCGTCTATCTAAGACCTTTGGAAATTTATAGAACTATGGAAATCAAACAGATTCAATTTGATACGATGGTGTAAGTCTTGAAAAGGAGAAATCGAGTATTTGTGATTAATTTCTATTTTTGTTTTGGGTAGTCACTACTTTTCAGATCGCTTTGTTTCCCTTGCTTGCAATAATGATCTAAAAACAATTCTTCATGATGCTCTTTCTATCTATAAGAGTAACGGCGTCGAGGTACATGTCTATATTTATATTTATGTATATGTACATTTGCATTTGTATTTTACTGATTAACCATTGAATTTCAATCATATCCTCCTATCCGTATACTTAGACACCTGAAATGCTTGTTAAGGCATATCAATATGGAACGTACTCCAAGGTAAAGAATCGGTCTGAGAGAGAGAGGCTATCGTAGCATGCTTTTCTTATTGTGATTCTTTTTTTAGATTCAAGAATTCATCGAATTTCGCCGTCGACTTGATACATCTCTTCAGCAAACTATAAGTAAAATTGAGCTGAAGCGTCTTGAAGTAGTCCATTCCACTTTCCAAGCAAAGATTGGTGTTCAGTTTTTCCAGGATCACGACATGATGGATATTAAATACGATGATACGTATATTGAAGCCTGTTCTGACAACCGTGATTTCAAGGTTCTTTTGAATTCTAACGGTGACGATAAACCACGCGTCGAAGAGATTTCTAAAGCCGCTCCAAGTACCAATGCTGGTTGGGCCCAGGTTTTCTCCTACATCCTTAACATTCTTAGTGTCGCTTGTGAAACCAAACAAACAAGAGATTTAGATGCTATCGCATCACAGTTCAAGCAAATGTTAGAAAAGCAAAAGGAGAGCGTTACCCAGGATGAGTATAATCTTGCTCTTTATGTCTCTCATTTAACAAATGCTTTGATTGCTATCAAAGCTTCACCCAAAGATCCTAAAGAGGCCACTACCATGTTAAATGACGCTAATGCTGTTTTAAAGGATAACTGTAACTATCTTTCTATATATGTAAAGTATATTCTTGTTCTTCTAACCACGCCTTTATTTGAATAGTTTGCTCATTTGATGAATTTAGCGGCAAGACTACTTGTTGGAATAGCTTTCATCGCGTGTCTATAGCATTAGAGGTAAATAGTTCATCAGAGATAACGAAGCATTTAATGAAATATATATCAACAAACTGACACAATATATAGGCTTTCAATTATGGCTCCGTTCTCACTGAAATTATGCATCGTCTTTTGGGTTTGAATAGCAAAGATGCTAAGAAGAAGGCTGCTGAAAAAGCAAAGACCGATCCTTTCGTAAGCGTGTTCTCTTTCTCACCTTTTTTTTTTACCAAACTATTAATTTACTTTATTTAAAACTATAGTTTGAGAGCTTTGTTCAACTTCAAACTACTGCCAAGACTTCATTACAAGCTATTCAAATTGTATCCCGTAACGGAAAAGATCTTTTCCGTATTCAATTGCAAAAGAAGCTTGCAAAGGAGGTGTTGGATTCAGAGCATATAACTCTGTGCTTTAAAACTAAAGAAGTACAGGCAAAGTTGAATAATCAAGTCAAGATTATTGTTGGTAGTTGGGCTAGATCAGTCACAGAATTATCTGAAGAGATTGATAGACGTGTTCAAAAATTGTAATTCTAATAATAAAAGTATCTTCTTTGAAGATGGCCATGAGACCTTTTTTTTTGTTTGTAATACCGGCGGAAACACGCCAGAAGTCCGAAGGCTCGGTGAGAGGCGACTTTGAGATATATATTAGCCTTATGGGGAACATGACAGCAGACAAAACCTTGACTTTCCTATTTGGTTTCTCCACATAAACGTTCATCTTTGAACCTTATCTTATCAATGTGCATGTATCTAGATTGAGTCGGTCTCTTTGGATCGTTAGTATCTTTGAACGAATTCTATACATAAGTCATGCATAACTTCCGGGTTCTGAATCAAAATAGCACCTCACAGAGAGCGGTATCATACTTTTTTTTTTTTTTTCGTCTCTTTACCATTAAATGTTTGAATAGCTTATTTTGTCATAGTGCCACAAAATTATAGAGAGTGACAATACAGTTCCGCGCAGAGTATTGCACTATTTTTGAGCAATTCATGGTTCCATCCTTCTTTCGTTTCGAAGATTCTCATTTAGCGTTACATAAAAAAAGGAGATGCCAAATAACGCTTCCCATTTTGGTATAACAAATAAAAACCTTCATTTCGCCAATAAAAAGGAAATAAGCTTTTATGCCTTTTTAATTTTCAACACACATATCATTGGATATGCTTTTAGACTAAATATATATTGCTAAAAATAATAGTTTATTCATACATGCATTATGAGAAAATTAAACATATATATCATTTTCATCAAGTTGACAAATTTGAGGTCTGATTACTCATCGTACAGGTATTGTTGAAAAACAATTCAGGTGTACATATCCGCTCTATAATAGGATAGAGCACTTTAGGCACAGTTTGGTAATACCCAAATATATTTGATTTTTTTTTTATAATTGAGCATGTGATTAATGTCACTTTATAATATTTCCAAAAATAAATAGATATGTTCTAAGACAGTCTAATATATTAAAGAGATATTAGCAGGTTATGCTTAGTATATTATAAGCAAATATAAGACTATGTTTCTAAGACGATTTCTGGTGGGAAATAAGATGAATATTATTAGACTTCTTGCTAATTAATGTTCGCTTTCTAAATTTCATATTTTTTGTTAGTCCATTCTTTTCAAAGTTCAACAAAATGACATGATCAAGTCAGCGATTGGACGTGTAACAGAAAAATAAAGTGGCAATACAGGTTTACGAACACCTTTTACGTTTAG
>VCJM01001734.1:28035-38929 GCA_024139495.1 Backusella sp. ASU-2019c | reverse complement strand
TTTTTTTTTTTTTTTTTTTTTTTTTTTTTTCAATGTATATACTTTACAGTACGGTCGTTTCACTCTCAATCTGGCGAGAAAAAGTATATTTGCGTCATTGTTCAAAAATGGAAGGAAAAGGATCATATGAACTCAAAAAATTGTAACTCACTGCATATTTTCATTTCAGTTAGTATAATTCTAACTTCAAGGGCTTGAGAGGTACTAATGATCATAAATTAATTATTATTGAAAGAATAAAAGTGATTGAATATCATAAAAGTATAAAGTATTATCTTATTATCTTAAAAATAGCTTGAGCGAGGTAATCATGTGAATCAGAAAAGTCCCTTGTGTGTGTTGTGACTGAAACAAAGTTCCCTTAAAGCAATCCGGCGGTGTTTTGTTTTTCCACTTCCCACTTTTATTTTTGTTTTATTCTACTTTATTCTCTAACTTTCTCATTACTATAATTCAAGAACTAATAATGGGCAGCCATTCCTCTTGGAAGTCATATTTGACTCACAATGAGGTGCAGTTCTATAATCGTCTCTTTAATGTTGCAAAAAAGTCACAGTCTGATCGAATAACCGGCCAAGAAGCAGTTCAGTTTTTTGCAAAAACTGGACTTCCAAACCAAACTTTATCACAGGTAAAGCCAAGACAATTAATAATGAATCAAGAAAGTCGTATGAATTGGCCTTGACGTACTTTTTTTTCGATAGATTTGGGATAGAGTAGACAAAGATAACCTTGGTTATCTCACCATGGATACTTTTGCAATAGCTCTGAAATTAATCTCTTGCGCCCAAAATAATATCAGTGTAACCGAGCCCTTATTTTCAACCGGTAAAACCAAAAAGAAATATAAAAAAGCAAGAGCAATATGTATACTAACTACAAGTCATTAGTCACGCCGCTTCCTCGTATCCAAGGTGTTGAATCAAGTAAACCTGCTGCGGCTATTACACCGGCTGAGCGCCAGAAGTATCAGTCAATTTATCAAGCTCAAAAGCCTGGTGCTAATGGGCTAAGTGCTGAAGCAGTTCAAAATCTTTTAAGCAAGTCTAAATTACCAAATGAGAAACTGGCCCAAATTTGGTAAGGCAGTAAACAATATTAACCAAATCTTAACTTGACAAGAAACATCTAGGAATTTATCAAATATTAGGGGAATCGACTCATTGAATGAAACAGAGTTTGTAATAGCGATGTATTATGTTGCACACTCGATGGATAAATCAATGGAAACTCTGCCTTCTGTGCTTCCTAATGAAGTTTACTTATCCGCCAATCCAGCATCTACCGTCGCTATCGCTTCACCACGTGCCATGTCCCCTTTACTTCAAACACGAGCCAAGACTATTGATTCCATTGGCGATATGGCATTTGGAAGCTCACCACCAGCTCGGGTTCAATGGGATGTCACAGCAGCTGAAAAGGCAAAATACGACGCCTTCTTTTTGAGCATTGACAAGCAAAGACAGGGAATAATTCCATACAATGATGCCATCAAATTTTTCAAAAACTCCGAACTAAGCGACTTTGAACTCAATAAAATATTTCAATTAGCAGATATTCGAAAGTCAAATACACTGAACTCCAATGAATTTGCGATATCAATGCACTTAATTCATTCACGTTTACGTGGAGAACGTCTGCCAGATGCCTTACCTCCTAGATTAATGCCTCCTCCTTCTCCCCATAATGTTGGGCTTTCACCCGTTCAATTTGGAAATCAACAACGAGGTAATTTTTAATACATGTATAACAATGACAAATTTGAAAATAACCTTTTTTTTTTAGCAGTTGTACCCGAGCATGACTTATTAGGCGAAGATGATGAACAACTGACAAAACAAACAAACGATGTAAACCTTTTGCAAAATAAAATAGCCAGTACCAAAAAAGCTACCCATGATATTCAAGCTCAACAAAAGTTCTATAATGAATCTTTAATCACTCTCAAAAAAAACAAATCCGACACCCAAACCGATCTGGATACTTTAAGGAACTCAATCCAAGAAAAGGAAAGGGAGATCAATGACATAAAGGAAACTATTCATACTGAAAGTGATTCATGGAATGCCACAAAGCAAGCTAGTCAAGACAGAGAGAAAAGCCTTGAATTGATTAAACAAGAAGTGCAAGACCTTGCGGATGAACTAAAGGCCGGCTTAGCTGAAAACGAAAAACTTAGACGAAGTGTTCACAATGTTCAAATGGAATCTAATCGTTACACCAAAGAACTGGATGAGCTACATGCTTTGCACAAAAAGAAGCAGGAGGCAGCCGCAGCCGAAGCAGCTCGTTTAGCAGAAGAAGAGCGTCTGAAGAGAGAAGAGAAAGAACGTCTCAAGAAGGAAGAAGAAGAGCGTCTCAAGAAGGAACAAGAAGAGCGTCTGAAGAGAGAAGAGAATGAACGTCTCAAGAAGGAAGAAGAAGAACGTCTCAAGAAGGAAGAAGAGGAACGTCTCAAGAAGGAACAAGAAGAGCGCCTACAGAAAGAAGAAGAGGAGCGCTTGCAGAAAGAAGAAGAAGAACGGCTAAAGAACGAAGAAGAAGAACGTCTCAAGAAGGAAGAAGAAGAGCGCCTGCAGAAAGAAGAAGAAGAACGTCTAAAGAAGGAGGAAGAAGAAGAGCGCTTGAAGAAAGAAGAAGAAGAGCGCTTGAAGAAAGAAGAAGAAGAACGGCTAAAGAACGAAGAAGAAGAACGTCTCAAGAAGGAAGAAGAAGAGCGCCTGCAGAAAGAAGAAGAAGAACGTCTAAAGAAGGAGGAAGAAGAAGAGCGCTTGAAGAAAGAAGAAGAAGAACGGCTAAAGAACGAAGAAGAAGAACGTCTCAAGAAGGAAGAAGAAGAGCGCCTGCAGAAAGAAGAAGAAGAACGTCTAAAGAAGGAGGAAGAAGAACGTCTCAAGAAGGAAGAAGAGGAACGTCTCAAGAAGGAAGAAGAAGAGCGCTTGCAGAAAGAAGAAGAAGAACGTCTAAAGAAGGAGGAAGAAGAACGTCTAAAGAAGGAGGAAGAAGAACGTCTCAAGAAGGAAGAAGAGGAACGTCTCAAGAAGGAACAAGAAGAGCGCCTGCAGAAAGAAGAAGAGGAGCGCTTGCAGAAAGAAGAGGAAGAACGTCTCAAGAAAGAAAAAGAAGAGCACTTGAAGAAAGAAGAAGAAGAACGGCTAAAGAAAGAAGAAGAAGAACGTCTCAAGAAGGAAGAAGAAGAGCGCCTGCAGAAAGAAGAAGAAGAACGGCTAAAGAAGGAAGAAGAAGAGCGCCTGCAGAAAGAAGAAGAAGAGCATCTCAAGAAGGAAAAAGAAGAACGTCTCAAGAAGGAAGAAGAAGAACGTCTCAAGAAAGAAGAAGAAGAGCGCCTGAAGAAAGAAGAGGAGGATCGTTTAAAGAAGGAAGAAGAGGAGGCAGCTCGTTTAGCAGAAGAGAATCGCTTGAAAAAAGAAGAGGAAACAGCCCGTTTAGCAGAGGAAGAGCGTCTACAAAAAGAGGAAACAGCTCGTTTAGCCGAGGAGGAACGTTTACATAAAGAAGAAGAACGCTTAAAGAAGGATAGTACAGAGTACTCAAAAACTGAGCATAAAAATTCCCCCAATATCGAAAAAGAAGGTGAGAAATTTAAAGATACTTTTACTGAAAGTGTTCAGAACATAGTTGTAACTAATCATCGTATCTGTGATACAATAGTTGATAGAGCTGAAAAAAATAGTAACGAAAGCGGAGATCACATCATTGGAATTCTTCCTCAAATGTTGAGTGAAGATGATAAAGAAGATACTGTTAACGACTCAACTCTATCAGGAGAAATACAAAGCAGTGAAATTCAAGGACCAGTGAATATATCATTACCAGAATTTAGTGAGGAACTTCAAACAAATACTGAAGGGCAATCGGCAGCAGGTACCGCGAAAAAAACCCAGCTTACCCAAGGTGAATCTAAACGTGTTGCGATACAAGAAAAAGAACGTCTTCTCAAGAAGGGAACCAGCCAAGCCTCAAATAACAAAGAAAACGATGAGAACTCTAAAATCATTGAGGTAAGTAAAGCATTGTGCGTGAAAGAATAAAATTAAAAGACTAAAATACTAAATGGGTTTAGAAAATACAGGGCGGTTTTTCTTCAATACCGATAGAAAGTATTCCTATCGAGCTAGCGCCAGTACAGGGACTTGGTGTTTCTGCTAATGAGGTATATAGTTGAACATATTAGATATGTATATGTGTATGTATATGTATATGGTAATGATATATTTTCTTTGCAGCATGTCATGGGCTCAAGTTCTCGTCAAGATAACGTGGCCAAGAATCATTCTGCAACAACAGATGAAGACGATGGAAACATTTCTGATAATTTTTTTGATGCTGTTGAAAACACATCTTTGACGCCTAAAAATGAAGGGTCGTCTGATGAAAATGAATTTGTCATGATTCAGCATCCTACGAACAACTCTACATCTACGTCTGCATCAACCAACAATAATTTAACTGTCAAAAAACTGTCTTCAGATGGCGATAACATTGCTCAAAAGGATAAAAAACAGAACACCATTTCTCCATTCGATGCGGTATTCGGTGGGTTTAACACGGAAGCGCCCCAGCTTGATATTGATAATCCATTTTCGACGATAAGTACCAAGCCTAAGTCTAGTGCTAAAACCCCCCCTCCCCCTCCTCAATCAAGAAAAGTGAAACGAGAGATTGCAGCAGCAGCAGTACCGACAGCAAGCGCACCACCTGCATCTAATGTACATAGTGCAACTGATTCGAAAAAAGACGAAAAATCATCTCAGAGAACACACACCACAGTCGCCACTGAAGATGAATTTGAAACATATTTCTCGGATCCAAAATTTGCAGAGTCAGCCAACAATGGAGGAAGTGAACAGGCATTAACTCCTTCTGAACCTAAACAGAAGGAAGGCGAAAAACAAGGAGAAAAATTGATAATATCGTCAACTGCTGTAGGAGAGGAAAAAAAGAAAAAGAAGAAAAAGGGCTTGAAGATTGTCCCTGGCAAGAAGAATATCGTTTCTTGGGCGAAGAATTTTGGTAGTTTTGATTTTTCTGGAACGGACTCTGATAATAAAAAAGAAGAGAAAGAAAAAAATGCGATTTCAGAACCAACTAAGCGCAAAGTGCACAAAACTAATGTACCAAAGGAGACATCTAGTACTACTCAAAAACCGTCGACAGTACCATCGTCCCAGCCAGCTTTAACTCCTGTCGAAGAACCTGTGACCAGCCAAGTATTAACAGCACCTCCTGTGTTTGATATCGGCACCATCCAAGGTAGTCATATCGCTGAATTAGTAAACATGGGTTTCGATCCAGCTGCGGCGAAAGATGCGTTAGATCGTTATGATCAAGATATCGAGAAGGCCACCAACTATTTGTTGGACCAATTTAACTAATGTATTAATTTAACATCTTTATAATAAACATATTCTATTTTAATTTTATATTACTTCGGAAGATAAGGATACTCAAGTAAATTACAATAACAAAATAGATTTAAAGCATAAGCTTACAAGATCTAAGCAGAAACTATTTCATAATCTCGTTCTCTTTCTTATTATCAATGTTTTCAATTTATTTCGCTGCTCTTTTTCATTAATTCCATCCTTCTTTTCACTTGAACTATATTAATTAATATAATAAATGAATATCGTAGAGTCTATCAACACGATTATACAATGTTGAAGTTTACAATTGATGATAGGCCTTACCTAAAAGTATGATTCCAACTTCATAGACCAATTGAACATCAACTAAAATTTATTTAAGATTTTCATGTTTGTTCACAGCCCTTATCATCCAAATTACCAAAGTGCCTAAATGTAAAAATACCAAAGTGTCAAAGTGTAAAAATGCAAAAGTATCGCTGGCTTATTCAGTAGTCCATCACGACGTAAGTATGAATACCTCATTGAGCAAGTGTGTCATTACTAACTTGGTTTTTATTGTATAAAAATTACAAATTATGAATACTGATTAAAAAAATACGAATAATGATATTTACTGAATCTATCTCTGACCCACTGGTACGTTGCTCTGTTACTTTATATCATTCTATTCTTCATTGGGATGTAATATACTTTTATGGATCTTGCTACATGGCTACCTATCTATGTGTATGCTCACTGTCTGAATCGGCACCGTATATATGATATATATCTTTTCTCAATTATTCGCTGGTTTTTCTCATTAATTTGAAGATATTTGTCAAAATAATTTGAATTTCTTAAATAAAACAGTGCACACAGAAACCAAAGCCAAGTGCTATCGTTATTGGACCAAAAGAATTTACTACAAGTCTTTTATATTATTAATTAGCAAAAAGTAATACAGGTTGATAAAGAAGTAATGTTTATTCGAATATAAGAACATTTAATTTTCCAAGAAACTATCTATCTAAATAATATTAGATTGAAGGCGGGTTTATTTTTATTTCCCTTAAAAAAAAGCTATTTTAATGAACTGTTATCCCATTGTGGACTCTGAGGAATTGCTCATTATTAACATGTATAATTTACAAAAAATAAAATGCATTTTAGTACACACAATATATGAGTCAGCCATCTATTTTTATATCCATTTTTAGTACTCAACGTAGTCACCAGTGTTTTCAGCATCGCAGAGATGAGGGTTTTGGCCACTAGGTATACTTCAAAGTTAATATATTAAATTGATACAGTGTTTTGTGTAAGCTTACCACCATAAAGGCTGAATTGCTACAGCATTAATGTTTCGGGCTACCATTCGATATCTCCAATCGAACATTCGATTCATAGCATCACCGATACTTCTTTTCCTATGTTTATAGTCATACCGACCTGACCACATGACTTCAGCAGCAGCAGCAGCTCTTGGCCTTATTTTTGGCAATTTGTGTTGTATGAAACCGAGTAACAACAAAAGAAATTAACATTAACGTTAATGTTAGTATTCACCAGTTGTCGGCAGTATCCATTTATAGTTTATTACCAAAGCTTATTATCTAATGAAACCGAATCAGACTGCTCGCTCCAAAGTGCAGTTTCACCACCGAGCACATTTTCTGCTTCTTTTGCAGTAAGATTGTACTCCATGTCATAACTATAAACTCTTTGCCATGATTTGTAAGGACTATATAGCAAAATATGATTGTTTAAATGATGGTGATTAGACACTATTTTTTTTTTCTATTCTACCTGCACCAGTCACCGCCAGGACCTCCCCAATTTAGAGGATTGTAGTTATCTGAAAGTTCGTATTTTTCCAATATATCTGTTACTGCAGGATCAACTTTTGGTGGTACTTGTTCGTCGTACGACGTATCATTCCCACTAGCAATAACAAAAAATTATTGATTTTATGCAATAAATTTTAAAACCAAGAAAACTTACCCCCAGCCACCATGCCCACAATCAAGATACCAGAAGTTGTAGTTCGATGCAATCACTTTGTATCCTTTTTTTACTGCTTTATGTACTGGGTTGGTCCATACCTGAAGAACAACATCTTTTGGAATTGGTAGATTATCGTTTGTGGCAGCGTCTATATTTGGGTATTTACATAATTAATTCAGACAAACCTTAATTTATATTGTTTTCCATATACCTTCCCACAACATAGCTGTTTTCTTGGAGTTGCGAATCATATCCAATTCTTTCTCCAGAAATGAACCTAATAAGTCTACCCCTGTAACATTATTATCCTTCATATATTGTCGTACAGATTCATCTTGTTCCCAACATTTGTATACAGGTTCATCACCACCTCCATGATACCAGCTATCTTTAAACAAACTTGTAACCTCTTTAATGACTTTGTTGACAATGTCATAAGTTTTATCTTTGATTGGGTTTAGCTGGCCTGTTGTTGGTTCGTTGGCTAAACGATTTCCCCATTCCCCAGTGCTATCAAGATAATGTATACCAGTGCAAGTACTAGGCAAAAAGAAGGAGAGACCATTGTAACAAAAAGAAAATAAAAAAAGGAGGTATCGAAAAGGATGAGGAGCATGATTGACTTACTGTTAAGGAGTTTTGTACGAATATCTTGTTGGAAATTATTAACTTACGTGATATCTTTATGTGATAATCCCCATGAACCTGTGTGAGCAGGCTTAAAATATATCCACAAAGTTGTTTTAGTGTGACATTTCGATTGTCAGGAAAAAGAATGCTTACCATATCAATTTCAGGAATGACACGTACGCCGCGCCTGTATGCATATTCAACAACATGTTGTACATCTTTTCTTGTATAAACCAATCTTTTTTGGTGTAACTTGTATGCACCCTGATTTGCAAGCTCAGGAGAGAGTCGAAGTTTTAAAGGGAAACTTTGGGAATCAGTAATGTGCCAATGGAATACCTTTTAGAAAATTTAAAAGAGAGATTATTACTCCAGTGAAATTAATAATATAAAAATAAATACATTAAGTTTATTATATGACATGGCATCAATTGTTCTAAGTATGTCCTTGACTGGATAATAGTTTCTTGCTGTATCTATTATTTGTTTTGTTTAATTTATTTTTAGTTTAGTTAAAATCTAAATAATTAATTACCCAACATAACACCTCTATGATAATATTTAGGTGCATCCTTAATAACAATTGGCACATTTGGGATGAACAATCCTTCGAAGTCTAGATCTTCATCTTCATCATCCTCATCGTCATTGTATTCATCCTCATCGTAATCATATTCAGGATCATACTCTTCATCTTCATCACCACTGTTTATTGAATCGTTTTGATTTGGACTTGTTTGGACCAATTGAGAAAAGGTTTCAAGTCCGCGGAGTGCACCCCACACCGTTTTTGATGTTAAAAAGGCACTATGTTGATTAGGTACTTCCAAAATATAAGACTCATCAACGCCAAACTCTAATTTGTCGTCTTCCCTCTCTACTTCAATATGTAAAATTTGTAGGGTATTATGTGATACATTTGAAGTTATATTTGTGGTCTCATAAGAAACCTGGACCTATAGCATATAGTTAGAACAAGTTTTTTGTACAAAAAGAATAGTCTTACAGGGTCCCAACGCTCGCTGGTAATCAATCGAGTGTAACGGTCAATGGCATCTTGAAGATATTCATTATCAGGACCTGAAATATAAAACGAAGACTATTCCCAAATAAATTAATACATATTGACAATGAATAAGATAAAGCATAATATTTCATACATCTAACAGCAATTGCATTTCACCAGTTTCCATATGTTGAGGAATTGGCCATAACAATGTTGCCAAACAAGCAGATGGCAATAATGCTAAATATAGCAGTTTCATGTTTTACAAGAGAAAAGTGTGACAAAATTGTTTAAAGCGCGCTACAACTTTATTTATATTCCAAAAGTATTTTAAGAGTCCGACACGCCCTGAATGAATAAGGGTCTAAATCACCTTCAAAACACTGAATGCTATTTGTCATACCGCATTTTCTTTTGAGAACAAAGTTTGCTTACGAAACCATTAAAGCAACGGTAATACTTACAAACGTTTTTTTTCCCACCAAAAAGACTAAAACACAGAAGAATCTTGGTAAAAAAAAAGGGGTGTTGGTATAAAAGGAACGTGTTTTAAACTTTGGAAAAACTTTAACTCCTAGTATTCTCTTTCATCAATACTTTCCTTACTAACACTTTCACTCTCTTTCCTTTCGCTCTCTAAAAAAGATGAAATTCTCTCTCGCCGCCACAGCTGCACTTCTTCTTGCTGTTGTTGATGCAAAAACACATCTCTTCCCAATCCCTCAAGAGGTCTCCTGGACTGGTTCCGAGGCTGCTATTGCTAATGATTTTAAAATTACTGGTGCAAAGAATCACTATGTTCAGGACGCTGCTAAGCGCTATACTAAATTAGTTCATAAAGAAAACTGGGTTAACGTTGCCCCTCTTGCTAAGGAGACTTTGAAGTCTGGTTCTACCCTCAAGTCTCTTAATATTAACGTTAAGGACAACCATGTTAAGCTTGATACAGGTGTTGATGAGTCCTATACTCTTGATGTACCTTCTCATGGAGGTAAGGCTACTTTGAATGCTGCTACCTGGGTTGGTGCTCTCCGTGGTCTCGAAACATTCTCTCAGCTTGTTAAGGCCAAGGATGGTAAAAAGAGCAAGAACGTTGCTCATACTGCTAAAATCACTGATGCCCCTAGTTACGGTCACAGAGGAATTATGCTTGGTAAACTTTTGATATATATATATTTGGCAGGATATCGACTAACCAATGATTTTAGATACTTCTCGTAACTTCTATCCTGTCAAGGACATTCTCCGTACAATCGATGGTATGGCTATGAACAAGATGAACGTTCTCCACTGGCATGCTACCGACTCTCAGTCCTGGCCTTTGTACTACAAGTCTCATCCTGAGATTTCAAAGCATGGTGCTTACTCTCAAGATGAGGTCTATAACCCCAGTGATGTCAAGAAGATACTTAAATACGCTGAGTCTCGTGGTGTCCGTGTTATTCTTGAACTTGATATGCCTGCTCACACCGATACCATTTCCATGTCTCATCCTGATTTAATGGCCTGCCACGGTATGTGGTGGGGTCCCTTGGCTGCCGAACCTCCTGCTGGTCAGTTGAACGTTATTCACAAGGGCACTGTCAAACTCATGAATGAACTTGTTAGCGAAGCTTTGGAGACATTCCCTGATACCTATTTCCACGCTGGTGGTGATGAAATTAATTTGAAGTGTTGGGAAACCAATAATGAGATGACATCGTATGCAAAGAAGCATAATGTTGGACTTGATCAACTCTGGTATGACTTCACTAATGATATGATTGCACATGTTAAGAAGGGTAAGAAGAAGTCTATTATCTGGGAAGATTCTATCAAGGATGGTGGAAAGATCTCGACTGATACTGCTGTCCAAACCTGGCTCAACCCTCCTGGAAACTACACT
>VCJM01001734.1:1433-28025 GCA_024139495.1 Backusella sp. ASU-2019c | reverse complement strand
TATGATGTTATTGTCACTAACTATGACTACTTCTATCTTGACTGTGGTCACGGTGGTATGTATTGCATCTATATACACATATTGTAAAATTAATTGAAAGATGATAACTAACTTTTCATTGTTATAGGTTGGGTTGGTAATGATGATCGTTACGTTTCACCCACTCAAACCGAAACTGCTGATGATACCTTCAACTACGGCGGTGCTGGTGGATCATGGTGTGCTCCTTTCAAGACATGGCAGCGTATCTACAGCTGGGACATGACTTATGGTATTGGAAAGTCCGACAAGGGTAAGGTTTTGGGCGGTGAGGTTGCTCTTTGGGCCGAACAAAGTGGTCCTACTGTTGTTGATGGTCGTCTCTGGCCTCGTGCCGGTGCTGCTGCCGAAGTCTATTGGTCTGGTAGTTATGACAAGAAAGGTAACCGCCGTAGTCTTAAGGAAGTCCAACCTCGTTTCGGTGACTGGACCTGGAGAATGATTGGTCGTGGATTCCAAGCTGAACCTCCTCAGCCCAAGTTCTGTACCATGCACACCGGTGTTTGCGATCTTAACGACCCCAATGCCTCATCTTAAACAATTTAAGCTCTAATATTATTTCCTGATATCTAAACTACTTAATTAATAATAAAGCCTATTGGTTAACTTATTTTAATGAATGCAGTAATCAAACTTGAGTTGTTAAAATATATGAATTATTAACAAAATTAAAGCTGTATTTTATTACAGTCGCTCCAACAAAGTCAATACATATTCAGAAAAAAAAATAATACAGATTGAGTCCGCATCTGAATACAAAACAAGCCATTTGTTAAACGAGATAGACAAACTTAATTTAGATACAACAAACAAGTATCATGGAACATTATTATTTCTTGAGCGATTATTTGTTATTAGCTGGTATCGATATCGTATTATGCTTGAACCAATGGAGTTTAGTAGAGTCGAGGCTGAAGTACCTCAAAATAAACAAAACGAAGAGGATAAATGTGTAGAGTCTTTTATCAAATCCCAGAAAAATATATATTCAAGAAAAATAATTATTTTTGCTGCTTACAATTTATTTGCTTATTTAGAAGACATCATCATGCCTGGTACTAGAAAACCTGAGCCTGGCATACTTTCAAATTCAGACAATAACAGTAATGCCTTACGATAAAGATAAACTATTCAATAAGATGAAATTCACACAATGCGTTCATGAGCAAAAAGCACTAAGCGAGATATGCAAACAATTAATCACAGAAAGAAATAACTATAGAGATGTTTCCACAAATAGTCGTCTATCTCCTGAAACATTATCGATTGAAAACAAGCGGAAACTACTACAGTCGGGTCTCAATTAATACATACTCATCACCGACGTTTTCGTATGCATTATCCATATATCCATCCACATAGAAGTAATTCTATTAGTTACTTCATGGTTTACATTTTAAAACGAGATTAAGATTTATGCATTTATCCATTAAGCACTAGTTGAGGACCGACTGCAAAACTACATTCAATAGAGAAGTAATGGTGTCTATGAATATTCACAAAGTATTTCTCCGTATGTCCAAGCATAACGATGAATGCCCCCTCTGGCTTATGCTTGTTGAAATCCCCCATATTCAACATAAAAGGGCTATCCTTACTTACATAACAGGTAATTTTATTATTTATTGACAATTTATTCCCTTCTGCACTCTTTGGTTTCAATTACTGTCATCCATTTGCTGATATCTTTAATTTCCACACAAATTATATAATGTAAACACTTTGTTTCTATTCATTTGAACTCTTGTCTAATTTTCATTATGGCTGACCCAATTGTGTTCTTCTAGTTTAGCCAATTATTTTCGTAGTTGCTTTATTTTATTCTCATAATCTGCCAATTTTTACGAAGTTACAGCAGTATTGGTTTCTTAAGATTTTATATTTTTTTTTCAGTAGAATTTAAAGATTGTCTATTTCTTTCAGCAATAGCGATACCGCCCTGTCATTTGGACAAACTTTTGAAGACGCTGCTCGGATTTTAAGAATGTGTCCAAATGACGGAGAAGCACTGTATATTAGATTATTTCTAATAATATGAGGTTTTTCTTCTGGGAACTTTTTAATAATTCAGTATCATGGTAGGTTACACGTTATTTTATTATTAAGGTTAAATAAAATTTGAATTAATTATTACATAAATATATCATCGAATGTAGCAGTCTTTTTCGTCGGTGATACAGGTGTTCCAAAGAGCGAAGCAAGTTCATCTTTATCAGACATTCCATCGTCAATTGGCTTTGAAGGTGTTTCGAAAGCGGTTATGTCAAACCCATATTTCGAAATCGCCTTTGATTGGACAGGTGATAAAGGTACTTGAGGTGTTATTTTATTTTCGATTGAACTGAGATAAAATCTACCAGGATTTAAGTTTATCGCAGGTGACGATGGCGACATTAATCCTGTGCTATTTGAGAACTCAGATGGTGTTCTAATCAAATCAGGAATAGCTGCCTCTTTTGTATTCAACTCAGGACTGCCATTGAGTAAGAATGTCAAACCGCGGCAATGGAGTAACGAGTATTGTCTTTCTTGTTCCATCTTCAAGATCTGTTCAGCTTCACCCGATAGTTTTTCTGCCAACTTCAGGTTGTTCTTGGCTAGAAGGATGTCTTTTTTTAGCTGGGTATTTATCATTGCTATTTCTTTCTTTTTGGCACGGTACTCTTCAGCCAATTGCCATTGTGCCTGTACTTCTTTTTTAATATTATCCAGTTGTTTTTCAAGTTCAGCTTTTCCTTTATGATCTATTTGTACATCGTACACTGGCTGATTATATATTTGGTTCAACTCACTTGCTCTATAAGCCACTATTAATGTTTTTGCTCAGTGACAGCTCAAACAAATATATTTCATCCTAAATTTTGAACCTTACCTTCCTGCATACTATCTCCACTTTGGCGTCTAGTAATTAAGTGCATTGCCACAGAGAATCCATGTAAATATAATTTCCCTGTTCTTTCCGTGTCTGCTAAGCTCCATATTTGACCCAAGTCTGCCTCAGGCAATTTGGAGTGTTTAAAGAAGTATGCTGCAACTTCGCCTGGAAGATATCCTAGTTTATCCGTATCTAATCGTTCAAAATAACTCCTATATCTTTCAGATTCATTCAAGGGGATTGTGATGGGAATAACTGTTTTAGGTGAAGAGAGGGGGGAGCTGATTAAGGAGGAACTTGAAGCATTTCTATTTCTCATCATTGGCAATCCTACTGTATTATGCTTATGAAGGCTTGATCCATATTTACCAGTTGCTTCCATATAAGTTTGTGATGGTAAAGAGACTGGTAAAGTAATGTTTGGGTTTGACATTAATCGGGAAATATAGTGCATTGCAATGATGAATTCGGTCTTGTTAAGAGTGCTTGATTTTCTAGTAGCTGCCAAACACCATATTGAATTTAATTTGTCAGTTGGTAGATCAGAGCGGATAAATACAGCCATAGCAAGTTCATTATTAACTACACCATCCATTGGATTACATGCTTCAAAAACTTGAATATATTTCTCTCTCTCTTCCCCAGTCATTGGATCGATATCATTCAAAGTATTTTTTAATTGATTTTGAAACTGAGGCAAAGGTGCTGACAATTCAATGTTAAATATTGTAACTTTGATAAAGTCATTGTAAATCTACCTTGAATCATGTCAATAGGGTTTGTTACTAGAGTTTTACTTTGATAGCATGCAATAAGCTTTAAAGCAGTGAAGAAATCCATTTGAGAAATACGATCTGCACCCACTTCACCTAATATCTAGTTGATTTTATGATTATTATTTAAAAACATATACCCCTTTTTTAATCTTACTTGATTTAAAATAGCGACAGGCAATCCAGACTTTTCCAAGAAAGCGGCAGCTTCTTGTTCATCTAAAAACGTTTTTTTGCCCTTTGTAGCCGATTTGAATAGCTCTTCATACACTTCTTTTTCAAATTCTGAAATGAAACGAAAATCTATAATAATTAAGATTCGATTAATTCCTTAAAGATTTAGTTTCCGCCATTATTTATTAGATTACTTTGGGTCATGCTCTTATTTACGATTGAAACAGAAGAAAAGAAAAAGAAAAAGAAAACGAAAACGAAAACGAAATACAACAGTTGCAAACATGATCACAAGCACGTGTTCAGAACAAAAATAAAGGCGCACGAGACAATCGCGTTTATCAATTGCTCCTCGAAAAAGACAGTATTTTGCTATGGGTGCGCACTTGGAAACTTTTATTAAATAAGTAATAGAATTCGATATCACAATATCATAAACACTTGTTTCATTATTACATAGCAGAATGCCATCACTAAATGTAAGTACTGGTTGTATAATTGATTCCCTTGAGTATTGTATAGTAAATTCATTTGTTTATATCGAATATTTGATAAGAATATGAGAAGAAGTATTAAAACCTTCAAGTATACATGGTGCCCTTTATTATCTAATGATAATAATGTTATTACCATAAATTTGTTGATTGAAACTTTCTAATCGACATAAAAAGGTAAAGTAGCATGTATATTTCGACTACTTGAGCCTATCAGTACTTCAAATTTACCCCGAGGAACAGTCCATTCGGAACTTGTCGTGTTCCAATAGCTCAATTCCTTTTCTCCAAATGAAAATACAATGGTTCTGTGTTTTCCCTTTTCTATGAAATTCTTTTCGAACCCCCTCAGTACCTTTGGAGGTTCTTCAGCAATTGGCGGAAACGAAATATATGCTTGTGTGACCTCGGCACCATTATAGTCACCAATATTTTTAACTTCAACAGACACAGTTATGTTTACGCTATCTGTGGTAAAGTGGGATGACGAGA
This sequence comes from Backusella sp. ASU-2019c, assembly GCA_024139495.1. Classification (NCBI taxonomy): domain Eukaryota; kingdom Fungi; phylum Mucoromycota; class Mucoromycetes; order Mucorales; family Backusellaceae; genus Backusella; species Backusella sp. ASU-2019c. Next base: position 23,178 of record VCJM01001734.1, on the reverse strand, counting down.
TCATGGGATTTGAGTAGAAAAATCGTGTGTATGAGAGCCCAAAGCCGAATTCGAATAGAGGTATAATCTCGTGCAAATCAAACCATCTATATCCTATGTTAATTCCTTCTTCATATTCAATCTAAGGTGTAAAAATATTTTTATGTTAGATCTTAAAGATGGCGTAGAGCTTGATAATTTAATCACCTCTAAATTTTCACTTATAACTGCAGGATAATCATTTATGTCCTTTGCAATTGTGTATGGCAACCTTCCAGAGGGGTTTATATCTCCAAATAAAACATCTGCTAAGCTATTACCACTTTCCTGCCCAGGAAGACCTGGCCAAACGATAGCTGTGACATTGGGATGGTTAATCCAAGGCATCAATACTGGACCCACGGAATGTATAACCACAATGGTATTCTTATTAGAGTCGGCTACAGCGCTAATGAGGTTGTCACCATTATTCCATAGACTGATATTATTCCGGTCTCCTTTGTTACCATCTACAGTTATGAAAGCTTCGCCCGAATTAGAGTTAGCAAATACAATTGCAATGTCCGCATTCTTAGCCTTTAATTGAGCTGAATCCAAATCATAATTATCAAGAAGAGTATCGATTTGAACTGACTCATCTACCCTATTGGCTATACCATCGAGGGGGCTAGACATACTTGAAATTTAGTATTCATTGTCATTGTAGTAAACATGGTTTGTTCCATTACGCTATTATATAAGGAAAATTGGCTGTCCCAGATCCCCATCCTTGTGCTAAAGTTCCACGATTGCATCCATGGTTAGGACAGGAGTTTAACCCCCTTTCGGAATGTTTATATTTATAATTAATTTATGCAAGTCTTGAGTCCCCCCCCTTTTTTTTACGTTACCCTCTATTAGGACCGGCGTCTTCTCCAATAATGGCTAATTTTGTCCTGCTTGGTTTTAGTGGCAATGCATTATTTATATTACGTAAAATAACTGTCGATGCTGCACCCATTTCCCGCACTAATTTCTTATGGTTATCCTGAACGTCAGTATACTTGTCTAATTCGGGTCTAAAGGAATCGATATTTGTAGAAGGATATCCTTTGTCTTGACCCAACTAAAGATAGAGGTTGAGTTTCTTAAATGGAGAGATAATTGAACATGCGCGAATGCAAAAAGGGTGGGCTTACCTTATACCAAGAAGCGATGATCCGTGTTACCATATTAGTTACTCTCTCTTCGGAAACTTGACCATTTTTTACTGCTCGAGTTAGATTTAAACCAAAATAAGTGCCATTGTCTCCATTGTCCATATCAATATCACCTAAAATTTACACTAAGTCATAATAATAAAGATTAATCAAACAAATAAATACCAGGCATCATCATGTCTAGACCGCTAATGGCACTTTTAGCAGTGGAATGTGCAGCACTCCAGTCACTTTGAATAAAGCCTTTGAAATTTAGTTCACCCTTCAGTAATCCATTAATGACATGGTCATTTTCACAAGCATAGGTTCCGTTGATTTTATTGTAAGAACACATTACTGACACAACACCAGCTTCAACTGAACGAACAAACGGCCAAAGATACACCTCGTGTGTTGTTCGATCATCTATATTTGAAGAAGACTAATAATGTTATTTTAGGTGGTTTTTTTCTTAATTATTGAAAAAAGAGTATATATTTACACTGTATCGATTTGTCTCTTGTTCATTTCCAATCAAGTGTTTTGCTACTGCCATCTACATTTATTTTTAAAGATATTTTGTAAATATATTCAAAATAGTATACATACCACACCTTGACTTTGAATTCCATTGATCGTCTCTACTGAAGCTACACCTACCAAAAAAGGATCTTCACCAAAGCCTTCCCAGTTGCGACCGCCTTGGGGAGTTCTCATTATGTTGATGGTTGGACCCAATAAGGCATTGATGCCTTTATTTCGAAACTCATTAGCCAAGTATTTACCACGGTTATAAATTGCTGTTTTATCAAAAGAGGCAGCAGCATTAATACCAGACACACCAGAGGTAATGTTTTCTGCCATTCGAATACCCAAAGGTGAGTCTTGAAGGCATAGCTCTGGAAAATCTGGGTTTTCAGTTCTGCCCGTATTTCCTACACACGGCCCATTTCCCCAACCTATTCCTGTAGTAATATTGACTTTTTGTTCTAATGACATATTATCAACAAGCAGCTGTGCTAGTTCATAAGCTGTATCCCAATCTCGAAAGGTAGGTTGTGTTTCTTCTTCTTCTACATATTTGAACGCATCAGCTTTTCTTAAAAAGAATGAGCATACACATAAATAATATGATATCAATGATAGAGATTTGAATTTCATGTAATCAAAATCCACAACAGCAAAAAAAAAAACAGAAAAATAAAGCCGTTTACTAAATGAGTGAGTGTGGTATTTATAGCCACTGTTTTTATTTTTTTATTAATATTTTATTTTGATCCATTCATTTTTTGTTTAGTTAAACTTTTTGAACAACAAAACAGTAAGTATCACCTTTCATATTTCCTAATTATTTCTTTTAATTACTAAAATACTGTCTTTTCAAGAAAATGAGAATAAATTTCAAATTGTTGAGAAATATTTTCAAATTAATGAGAAAAGGGAGAATAATAATTGAGAAAAAGTGAATGAGAAAAAAGTGGGTCAAGGGAGATTCGGATTTTAGTATCAAACCAGGGCATGATAATAACGTTGTTTTATCTAAGCATTTTTGGATATTAAAATATAAATTGTGTATGCTTTTGTATTGTTATGACTCTGGTTAAATATATAAAGAAAATAGACTTGTTTATTTAATGGGTGCTTTCAAAAACGTTCCCTAGGGGGCTATTTTTACAATTAATATAGCAAACCCAGTTTATACCCATATGAATCAGAACTCGAGATATATCAACCTTCAATGTTGTATTTGAGTGTCCTAAAAGATAAAGGTGATTTCTTTTCTTCATTTGTTTTAAAACAAGATGTATTTAATTTTTACAGTATTAAAATTAAGCTGCAGAAGTAGTGAAAGGATTGTGTTTTGTAAATAGCATTTTGCACACCGTTTACTCTCAGTAAATTAGATATAAATACTATATAACCAACTCTTTTAATATAGAAAGTTTGAGTTTTTTTTTCCTCCTATAGATGATATAAACTGGCTGTTTGAAAATAGATCCCCGGGGGACTATTTAAACAAGTGGTCTTCTCCGTGTCTTTAACGATTAAGAGATATTCACAAACTTTCTCACAAAATACAATATTTTAGGAAAAAAAATTCATATATCATGTTGTTTTATACTATATTTATATATTTATTCATCAAGTAGATAAATAGAAATCGTATACAAAAAAGCGTCCCCTAGGAGACGTTGGGCTCCTAAAGCACCCGTTAATACATATGATCTATAAAAACGACATAAAAATTATGAATCACATGACAAGACAATTTCTTATCCGACTATCATTTTGTTGTTCAAAGTGCCAAAGTGTAAAAATGCAAAAGTGCAATAATGGACAGCATTCACACGTCCCTAAAGGACACTTTTACACAATGGTAATTTGGTATTTGGAACAACAAAGCAATAGTCTGAGAAGGAAATATAAACAGTTTGCATTTTGACAATTACCATGCCTTGGTTAAAACTTAAATCTTCACTTCCCTTGACTCATTTTTTCTCATTAATTTGAAACATTGTCTCATTTGTAGAAAAGACAATAGAGTGTATCCCTCTATTTTTTTTTGCTGTGACCCGTCTGCCCATATCGGTTGATATATCATCCTGTGGTATATCACAAAAGGGAATTCAAAGACAGTCTATTTCCAAAAGCTTTATCATAAAAGCATGTTTACATTTGTGCTATACAACATTAGGATTTACAACAGACTTCGAAGGAGCCTTCGCAGATATGTCTTTCAATCGAATAATCAAAATGACTATCTTCAATATATATGGCTAAACAACTTCCCCCTTACAATTACACCAATTAAAACAACTATATTTATTTATACACCTGTGTTTCCAAATCAAAACAAAATGAAATCTAGAATATCAAGATACGCCATCATCTATTATGGATGATACTAATTTTCTACAATTCATCATGATGATGCCATGTTGGTATTTCAATAACTACACTATTACTTGTCATACATAGCATGAAAGATTGGAATCTAGTAGATATAAAAACGTCTGACATTGAGTTAATTTCATTATTAAATATATAAATATGTACATGTTTTGTCTCTTTTTTTTCCCCTTGGAACGACATGAGATACTGTCCACTTTGTCATTGATGTATATATATTTTGCAGAAAATGAGTTTTCATAGAATAAAGAAATCATGTGAATGGTTTCTTTTTCTGACACATTCTAGAGATATATGTGTTTGTGAGTGTGTGTGTGTGTGTGAAAAGAAAATTTTGTGCTACAAGAGTACGATAAGTTTGCTTTTTCTTTTTCCCATTTTTTTTCTTTTTTTTTCTTTCTTTTACTATTTATTTATTTATTTATAAGCTACCTTTAATTACGAATGGGTACCAATGGGAGCACTCGCAAGATTAGCTGTCTCCCTTGTCGTTCTAAGAAAGCAAAGTGTGATGGACAAGCACCCTGTTGCCGTTGTGTTCGAAATTCAAGAGAGAATCAGTGCATTTATCCCAAAATGAGAACATTTGGACGACCCCCAAAGAACGCCGTGTTTCATACTTCAGTAACTATGGGAACTTCAAGTAGGGCAAATGAAAACCTAGTTTGCCGAGAGTTTATTTTTGAATATGACCAAAATACGAGCAGAAACAATGACAAAGAATTGACACAGCAACCTAACCTAAAGATACACAAGGATATTGAAGAGATCTTTTCTCTTCATTTACAAAGAGGTTCCGCCCTGAGAGAAAAAATGCTGAGAACCAATCAATTTATTTCAAAACCACGGCATATAAAAATGACAGGCTTGGCCCAACAGTTCTCATGGCTGGGATCTTCTATGGCTAATATTGCAATAAAGAGAATAGGCCAAATACAGTTGGAAAGCTTTCATGACCCTGAAATCGCCTTGTCATGCTTTATTAGACCTGAAGCGATAACAAGGTTTTTTTATTTTTCACAAAAACCAACGCCGGCCTCAGATCCGTTGAATTCGCTACCAACCGATAATGCTCTCAAGTTGATCGATTATTTCTTTCAGTACCAACCTTATTGTATACTTGTCAACAAGACTAGGCTGTTGCAAGAGTACTGGGATGATACCGCCGACCCTTTTTTGTTATCAGTCATCTATGGAACTACCCTTTACTCATCACAAATATTAGAAGGCAAACCCCTCATTTTATATGAAGCATCCGAGGACTCAAAGAGAAACCCGTTTTTAAACTACGCTTATATTCTACTTGAAAAGAAACTAAACGCGGGTGAAGCAGGCATCACTTCTACAAAGTTATCAAGTTATCAAGCCGCAGTTATATTGGGTGTTTTTGAAGTCTTGTTTGGTCTACCTAAGCATGGAATGACTATTCTTTCCTTGTCGTACAAGATGGCAACTGACCTTGGAATATTTGATGGCTCACTAGAAGATATGGATGTTATCTCCAAAGAGCAGCTAATAATGACTTATTGGGCTGCTTTCAGGGCAACGTCTTACGGTTGCATTGAATGTAAGTTAGTTTTGAGTGATGCCAACTTTTAGAAATTATGTGTATATTTATATTTTACATCTCAATTTACTGTTTTAGTGGGATTGTTTGTTAGAGATTCTCTAACTTGCCATAATCAGCCATTTCCACCGGCCAGTGTCCACAACTCTGCATCTTTTCAGTTCGATTTAGCGAATAACAATATACATAGCTACCCCTCCCAATCTTATTTATTCGAAGCCTATCACACAGAAATCGTTATTATACATTTTACCACTCGTATCTTTGCATGCATTCCAAAACCACAATACAACATGTTTGGTTATCCAACACAAACCGAAATATATGAAGCTGAGACGTTTTCCAACATGGTTTATTCCATAAAAGATCAGGTTCATGCCAAGATTCAATTGGTACTCAACAACTTTGATGAATTCATCCAAGACCAGTCGCCAAACTGGTCACCGCTTCAACTTTACGCCATCGAATCTGTATATCAATTGTATTCTATTCATCTAAAATTCATTAAAACCAAGCTCACCTTCTCTACCCGATTGTTTGAATCACCAATACGCTATCTCGATCAAGACAATACCTGGCTAACCTTCAATGTAGATAACACAGAGTCAACTCCGGAAGATACAATACTTAGCGAATTGGACCTGGCAGATCCAGCAGTTGTAGCACAGCTTACAAACGCTTTCCCTTTAGTTTTGACACTAATAGAAAAGATGGAGTTATTTTTACAATCACCGAAAAACTATCATGAAAATACTGCTACATTACCCTTTGGCCTGATGGCGTCAATATTGGAGACTGCAGCACGTTTATTTATTCTCAAATATCAGTTGGAACCTGAAAATAGAGAGGTTATGCAAAAACAAATCCAGTCGGTTTATGCTCTATCAAAACATGATATATGGAAACAACATTTTACAACTGCAAAAGTGATACAAAAAAGACTTAAAAATTATTTAAAGTCCACGCCAAGCAATAGACGCACCGAAACCCCACCAGTAGATATATTGATGAATGATTGGGGAGCCTTAGTATATTGGGATCAGGATCCTCCGATATCATTACAGGAATTTGATGACTTGTTTGAGCAATCTTTTTTTCAATCATTGACCTAAACCACGTTATATTATTTCTATCTCCATTGTAAACATGGAAAAGAAATGGTTTCATATATGAACTTTTGCAAAAGTAAATAAACTTTTTTTGATATTGATGCGTATTTTTCCTTTCTTTTTACTGCAGTTTCATTCCAACCACAAGCCAAAACACAGATAGCAACTACTAATATTGCTAGATATTGGACTGGTAATGGGCTTTTAAACCGTCCTAAACATGAAATACAGCAAAGTTTAAAAAACAGAGCGCTCTAGTTTATTACTTTTATAACTACGGAATATCTACCAAGGAGTTATAATGTGCTCCCAAGGAATATAAATGTTTATGGTAACTATAGCAACACATTTTAGATGACTATTGTCCTCATTAACTTTGTCATGATCAATTACTTACGCTAGCTTAATAACCGCTTTATCAGAATATTCGTCTTGGCAAATATGTATCACCGGTCCACCGAGTTGGATGATGTCAACTGGGACCTTCTTTGATCTTGCCAATGCCAATATCTATGGTTTGAAGTAGCCGTAAATGTCATTTGTATCATTCGCATCCATTATAAGATACTCACCTCCAATTGCCCTCCCCAGCAAGCGGTGTTTTCAATGTCATTGCAGTATTTGTTAAAGTCACCATCCTCTAGATATAGAAATGGAACGAAATCATCGGGATTCTCACGCATATGCGCTGCTGCTGCTTTACGTAAATCCCGATAGGAAGTGGTCTGTTCATGCCTTGTTCTTAATTGATCAGCGAAAGCATTATATAAACTGTATCTATAAATTAGTATTGACTCTAGTTTCTTATTCAGTAGGAATATGCTTACCAATGACCATCAGCAGTAATATCCTTAATTCTCAGTTTCATTGGTGCCAAAAGCTTTGTTAGCTCAGCACTCTCCACAGCAGCCTGATCAACTTGATTCTCTGCTTCTTCCATAGCCTCTTGGCGAAGTCTTTCCATTTCGGCATTGCGCTTTTCTAATCTTAATTTTGCCTTGTTTACTTTTTTAGATTTAGGTTGTTCGCTTTGTTTGGAGCTCTCTTCTGGTTCGTCCATGACGGTTAGCTCTTTTAAGCGATCGAGAGATATACCATCGTCCAGCTATAACAGAATTTGATTAGTTATGCTAAAGCATGAATAAACAAGTAGTCTAATTCACCTCGTTTTGCTCGTCCTCACTCTCAACTCCTTTTAATTCTTTTATTTCGCGCTCCTGTCTTGTTTTTAATTCGTATTCCAAATCAGCAATGTCAGAGTTGACCTGTCTTTTCTTTCTTTTATCACTTTTAGGGACCGATTTACGTAAGCCTATTATTTTGCTTGTCAGGTTCTTTTGCTCCTGAGCGTGTCTTTCCAAAAGAGTCTCCATTTCAACAAGTAAAAGAAACAAAATAATAAATATATAATAACAGGCTGTGTTTATTTAAAATGACATTATTATTATGATTATTAGCGGTCACACACACACTCTCACTTTCCAGACTGTTGCTTCGAGAACTCAAGATATTGCTTTTGTCTCAAGTCCAGCACTCGACGTTTGTTGAAATATTCAACCTGAAATGGAGTGTATTCAGTTTAAACATATGTACAAATATATATATACTTGTTACTTACCCAGCTTGCCATACAACCTTCTTCATAGTTGGTCTTTAACGTTAAACAGCTCTCTGCCTTCTTTGGATCCTTTTCAACAATGGTCGGATCTGTAATGTTGCAAGTGTCAAGACACTTGAAATATTCGTCGCGTAGGAACCAGCAACGTTTACGTTCTTCGCGAGTTGGTGGTTTTGTTTCTGTCATTATATTACACACAAGGAAAAAAAAAGAGAGAAATAATTCAACAATTGGTGAAAAACGAAAAAGACTGATATTGAAAAAAAAAAAGCGCTAAAAAAATATTTATGGATTGCCAGGGGCCAAATAAAGATTTACATTATTATTGAAAAAAGTGTTTGTATATGAAGAAGTGTGAATGAAAGCATGATGATAATGATGATGTATTGTAATAGTCTATGGAAAGAGTCTACTTGTCTGGATAATAATGTAACGGGCAATGTGGTAAATGCATACTAGTGTCATCATATACATTCTCTTCTTCATCCCTTACAGGAGGTATGTCCTCTTGTCGCTCCTGCCCTCGTAGCACCCATTTCTTGAGTATTTCAACCTCAATGTTTCCGAGAATAAGTTGTTCAACATGATAGAGTAAAAGTGGAGTTGATAGCACTCCAATTGTACCCGGATCTCCCTTTTGAAAGAGAACATTAATGAGAGGCACTCCCATTGCTACCGTTTTCGTAGCACCACAGTACTAAATTATGTATAATTGATTGGTGTTTGTCAGTATATGCATATCAGTCTTATTTTGCCTCTCAAGCTCTCGCTGTTTCTCTTTACCATGACAGCAACGGTATCTTCTCTTGAGTACCGTAGCCTCTGTATGACATTGGGTGTGTTCATCCATCCAGGCAGAGGCAATCTTGAGAGTACAAGACAGGTAACCGAAAATAATATATAAAATCCTGCATTAATAATAGCCACCGCCACAATATCTTTGGGCTTTACTGCAGAAAAGGAGCCAGCATGAACTGCATCGGAAAAGACGGACCAGACCATAGTCAGTAGCATAAAGCTACTTACGTCTGAAAGACGAAACTTAACTTTGAATTTAGCAACGGGCTCCGTAAAGAACCACTGGATAGTTTGTCCTACTATAAGGGGTACCAGTACAGTTAATCCCAACTGTTTCAATACCTGTCCAAAGTCTACTACACCACCTGCTTGAGTCGCACTTTCATCCTCTGGAGTAGCTGCTAAAAGTGGGCCCTGAAATGATGATACAAGCGCAGGAGATACAAAAATCCCTAAAACATTACCCAATGCAGCATTCATCAAAGCTTAAGGAGTAGTCGTTTTTTGTGTAACAAAAAAGTTTGTTTTTTAGTAAAAGGTTAATATCGTCATTTTAATACAATTGAAATGTTATGTGGTTACCCGACGCTTCATTGCCTTTTGCATTCTTTGTCATGACGACATTTGATGATACCGTTGTTGGTGTACTAGCCGCAATAACAATTCCAATCAAAAGTAACGAATTTAAATTCACGTGCAACTTAAAAAAGAGTAAAACAAGTCCAAATACAAAAAACGGAATAAGTACTAAATTAATCGCTTGAATCAAAAAATGTAATCGAACTCGTAAAATTGTTTCTGCCAGTATTTTTGTGCGTAAAGATAGCCCTGATATTAAGAATATAACGACGACAGCACCTGTATATTAAAGTGTTAGCATAAGCCCATAAATCCTACATCATAAGCGTTACCCCATTTAATAGTCCACTCTGCTCTTATATAGCCACCTTTTCTAGCAACATTGGGGAAGAAAATAGCAAGGAGAATCGCTACCAAAAGACCAAGAAGAAACCAATATTTTGCAAGCAATGATAAAATTACATTTTTAACTCTGTTGCTCGGTGGTGCAATAGTAGCCGATTTCTCGCTATAAAAAGAAGGCTGCTTTTGAAATGATTGTGACAGTGTTATTTCGCTTGCAAAAGGCGAATCTGTTTTCAGTTTCGACTCGTTCATGAATATTCGAACAACCCTATGCTTCTAAAATATAAAAAAAAAGGTAAAAGTAAAAGTAAAAGAGAAGAAGAGAGAGAAAAAAAAAAGAAAAAGAAAAAAGAAAAAAGGGAGAATATCATAAAGGTTTTATAGTCTTGAAATGTACTCAAACTATGTACTATCTGGTATTGTAGTTGTGTGTGTGTTTTGTGTCTGTGTGTGAGTACTTCACTTTTAAAGTATACATTTGCCTGTGCGCGTGTATATATGTTTGAGGGATTAAAGGGGACATAAAAAGGGGAAGAGGAGGCAAATTCGGGGTTATGTCCGGAACAATAGCAAAATGATCTTCTTTATATATATATTTAGAAATTATATGCTATAAAGTGCTACAATGCTTATTTTTATGTAAATATTTATATTAATATAAAGTAATTGTCTATTTGATTCTGTTCAATATATAATTTCTGTTTAACTTTTATTATTTATATTTATTTTTTTGGGATTTCATGTTTTGCTTCGTTTCTTTTATCTTTAATATTTTTTTGTAGAGTCTAAACAGATCAATTTAATCGTTTCTCTTCTTTCCTTTACTTTTCAATTTTTTTAGCCTATAATTGTTCTATCATTCTCCATCCCTTGATACTTTACAGTCTCTAGGTCGCAAAACAAGAAAAATGTATAAACAAACGCTCTTTATGTGCAATTTCTGGATAGCAAATATTTTTACCTTACTATTTGAATTGTAAAATCCGTGAAGTGATCATAAGCACAATTCTAAGGAAGAATAATCTATTTCACAATTAACAAACTATAGTATTATTCCAGAAAAATAACTACTATTGACACCTTCAAAGTCTAACATTTCTAAAGGTCTTCTATTAAAAAATTACTGTTACTTTTCATTTCCCTCCCTAATATCCCTATACGTTGAATTTACATCCACTGATCATGTAAATGTTCTCCCAAAACCAGAAAAACAAAAACTGGTATGCTTGTAGTTGATGATATAGAAAAAGACTGCTCATCTCTATATCTTTGGTCTTACATGACAGCACCTTATTTAGTTACAAAACAATATTTCCCTATAGGATCACTCAACATTTTAGAGTAGCTAATCAAAGGGGATCCAAAGGGATCGAAGGAGTTTTTCCCCAAGAGAGGTATGGGTTGCTGAGAAATATTAGTATTTTGTCTTTTTTTTAAAAAAAATAAAAAAATAAATAATAAGATAATATTTCCCATTTATACTAGATAAAAGATACATTCACTAAAACATAAATTGATATAACTGTAATGGCAGCATACTAATTTGATTTATACTCATACCTCCTTGAATTTGTGATCGAAAGAGCAAATGGCCTAGTTATAGTGAAAACTTTTCTTGGTTGTGGGAGAAAGCATCCTCTTTGCGATTTTAATGATCTTCTTTGTTTATTTGCTTGAAATATTTTCTTACATCTGATCCGGATACTAAATATATAGTTAAAATATAGTTGAATTAGTATAAATTGGCCCTTTGGCGACCTTAAACGTTTTTTAATGAGAAAAGGAAAAGCGCACTGTATCACACTCCAAAAAAAAATCTTTAGCTTAGATACATTTCTTTTTTGAAAGTTGCTACTGAGATATGAATGTCATTCATACAGTTCGGTAGCTCTAATTAAACCACCTTAATTACAGTTTTTTCTGAAGACTTATAAGTTTATTAGTAGGAATCGAGTTTGAATGGTGAAACTCTCTTTCATAGTTATCATAAATCTCCGTTTTATTACTTTTCTTCACATATATATGACTCGACTAAAGGTTTAAATATATATTTATCTGATATTGGTTTTAGGATTTTAAAATATTTTCAGTAGCAATGTTTTTGCAATAGTAAATGCTAAAGGAACTAGTAGCAATTAGTAACGAGCTCATAAGCTGTATTTTACGGGATAAAATTCCAACAGCAATAGTTAATACCACAGTAGAAAATCTGTACCATTATTTTAGAGATATGATCATATCAATGTTCTAAAATAAAGGAGCCGCATGAAATACAATGGCCGTAATAGTAAACTTAGAAATTTAAGGCATACCAATACTGTTTTATTCAAGAAATTGAGAAAAGATATATATCATATATACGGTGTCTATTTCGGACAGTAAGCATACAAATAGATAGGTAGCCATGTAACAAGGTTCATAAAGGTATTACATCCCAATAAAGAATAGTATGATATAAAGTAACAGAACCAACGTACCAATATGATAGAGGTAGATAAAGTAGATAGCATTAATCATAATTTGCAATTTTTATACTGTTTTTTTCAAGAAAATGAGAATAAAATTCAAATTAATGAGAAATGGGAGAATAATTATTGAGAAAAGGTTGATGAGACAGAAATTGGGTATAGAGGTCTGTTTATATTATACTATAACCCAATATATAACGAAACAAGGCAAGCATTTTTAAGTGTCTAAATGGGCCCTACTTAGCATCAATTCTAATAAATGCCATATAAAAGAACCTGTATGAAAATTAAAGTGGATTGATATAGGCTAACATGTCTTCTTTTAGTCTCCTAATACAAAAATTCAGATTAAGACACAGAGGGATAGAAAATTCTCTATACCAAAATGTAAATGCTTATTAGCGCTTCTCTATCAAATGGTTTTTTTAAAAGCCAAAGTGCCAAAATCCAATATATTCGTCCTTCATGACGATATTAACAGCATTCCTTGTTATCGTGGATTGCACTTTTGCACTTTTGCACTTTGGAACCTTTCACTCTGGAGCTTTAGATTTTGGCCCTTTACACTTTGGTACCATGAATTTTGGCAATAAAGTATAATCTATCTTCTAATAATTAGTAATTCCTAAGTAGAAACGTAAACGTATTTCCTTTTGTCTGATTAGGGAACTCCAACCGTTTTTGTTTTTATTTTTTTATATTTAAACTTTTCATAAAAATGCCCAAGTACAAGCATGTATCTTATTTTATTCGTATTAAACCATTTAGTATATAACTTGCATTATCATAGATATGATACTAACAGATGATATTGGGACCCAAGGTGCATTTTTTTTTATTGCCACAGGAGTGTCTTTTAGTAAATTAATTATTTAAAAAAATTGTATATATCAATACTTACCATCTTTCTATGACTAGCATCTGCTAAATTCAATGGCAACGTTTTCCTACTGGCTTCTATTTTATCACCTAGGGTCGTTAGACTTCCCTCCAACTGCCAGGACTGTTATTGCCAGCTCGCTACAAAAGCTTGCTGAAGCTGTACATTTTATAATTTATATCAGTGTTATGGATTGCCAATTCTATCCATATTTACTTTTTTGTTCTGATTTCTACGTTATGCTTTTATGGCCTCTACTCGTGAATGCTTCCAATTCTTGGTATCTATAATATACTTGTTTGTTTTGAATATACATTGGCCATGTTGATCAAATCAATTTGTAATTTCTTCTCAATTACTTGAAAAAGAGAGTGCATTACCATAAAAAAGAACCAAAGTTAGTGTCATGTATTTGCATGATTTTTTAGGCGTTAGTTTATTATAAATCGATATTGATCGCTGTGGCCGTATTAGTAAGTGTGACCTTGAAACCCAGCAATTAGACATGGAAACCATTGGAGGAAAATTAGCAATGAACTTGCGTAATAATTACTTTATTAAGAAAGATGATTGATGCTATTTTCTGAAATTCATTTTCGTTGAAGTACCCTTCCAAACGGATGTTGTACTTCAAAAAATGTATAAATACTTATTTTTTAGTTTGCTGTTTTATTCTAATTCTCCAGCATACCTTTCACAGTGAGATGTGTGCTATAATAAGCAAAATATATAATAAAAAAAATTATAAACAAAGGCCTGTATATTTTTTCTAACGCTTGCGTATGCCGCCTTCCAAATTTGTACTACTGTGGTTTAACTTTGTAGACCGAAGCTTATTTTGATACCCAGTAACCAATTGAACTTTCTCCGTTTTGATCATAAAAAATCCGTAACGGAGAAATTGAACCGAGATCATGAAATTGATGATAAGCTTTTTTTTTAGTCCGACATCTTTAAAAAAAATGAAGAATCTAATTTAATATAAAAAGATAAAAAGATCTTTGATTTTAACCTTTTCATTTTACTGTCAACTTAATTTTTAATTGAAAACAAAAACAAAAAATTTCTTTCTGGACATTACTTCGTAATGGATCGTAAATCAACTAGTATATCCAGTTCAGATAAGGAAGGAACCATCGTCCATGATGTCTTTATTGAATCTGGGGACTTTGGAGAATTATCACCCCATATAGATGTACAGCGTAAGTATATCTATCATTTTTTCTCCAGTTTTTTGCTTATGGGATAGGTACATGTATTGATTGTTATATATATAGATGCAATTGAAGAATACAACGAGTTGAAGTTAGAGTTATCAAGAGTTAGCCGAGTTTCATCAATTCCAGCAAGTAAATTAGAAGAGGGAAAATCTGATGAAGAAGAATTCAATTTAAGTAGCTATCTCCATGATATGTCAATCGATAACAGAGAAGCTGGACAAAAATTGAAGCACCTTGGTGTTGTCTGGAAAAATGTAACAGTTGAGGTAACATAAGATTGAGATAAAAAAAATAATCCAGTTGCTAATTTTTTTTTTCCATCTCCATTTAGGGTTTAGCACCAGACAGTTATGTGATTCCAACTATTGTTAGTGGCCTAATCAGTAATTTACAGTTCTGGAAATATCTTGGTTTCAATGGTCCAAGCAAGACTAGAGCAATCTTGAATGATGTCTCTGGATTTGTGAAAGATGGCGAGATGTTGTTAGCGTTGGGCAGACCAGGAGCAGGTTGTACTACCTTGTTGAAAATCATCGCCAATATCCGATCCTCGTTCACTGCCATACATGGAGATGTTAGCTATGGTGGTATAGATCACAAGGCATTTGCGCGTTATTATCGTGGACAGACGTGTTACAACTCTGAAGAGGATCTTCATTACCCAACGTTAACAGCAAAACAAACTTTGCAGTTCGCCCTTCGTACAAAAACGCCAGGCACTCGTTTACCTGACGAAACAAGAAAAGATTTTTCGAATAAACTTTTGTATTTATTGGGCAACATGCTTGGTCTTACCAAACAAATGGATACTATGGTTGGAAATGCATTTGTCCGTGGTCTGTCTGGTGGTGAGCGCAAGCGTCTTTCTATTGCTGAACAAATGACGACTCAAAGTACAATTAATTGCTGGGACTGTTCAACACGTGGTTTGGATGCTGCTTCTGCGCTTGATTACGTAAAATCACTACGTATTATGACAGATATTTTTAAGAAAACAACTGCCGTAACCCTATACCAGGCTTCTGATAACATATACAATATATTTGATAAGGTCATACTTTTAGATGAAGGCTACACCTTGTACTTTGGTCCGGTCTCAAAAGCCAAAGACTATTTTGTACAACTTGGTTTCTATTGTCCTCCTCGCAAATCTACGCCTGATTTCTTGACTGGTATTAGTAATCCCCTCGAGCGTCAGATTAGACCTGGTTTTGAAGACTCTGTTCCTAAACATGCTTCTGAATTCCAAAAAAGATTTCAGCAATCAGATATCTACAAGATTATGATGGACGAACTTGCTCATGTTGAAAACCAGTTTGATTCAGAAAAGTCAGATGAGGCATTCAGAAAGGCCATGGATGAAGAACATCAGAAATATGCACCCAACAAGTCTCCTTTTGTTGCATCCTTCTTACAACAGGTTATTGCCTTGACTATGCGCCAATATCAACTTCAAATTAAAGATATCGAAAGTCTTTGCTCGAGATATGGAACCATTATTGTTCAGGCACTTATAATGGGTTCATGCTTTTATAATCTTCCTTTAGATGGCTCTGGTGCAATCTCTCGTGGCGGTGCTATTTTTTTTTCTGTCATTTTTAATAGTCTGGTCTGTCAGACTGAACTGGTGAACTTTCTTACTGGTCGACCTATCCTGGAAAAACATAAACAATATGCACTTTATCGTCCTTCTGCGTTTTATCTCGCACAAGTTATTATGGATGTTCCATTTGCCCTCATTCAAGGTATGTTTTTTTTTTCTTTTTTTTTTCTTTTTAAAAAAAAGCTTGTTCATAGTACTAACTTGTTTTATAGTCATGCTTTTTGAAATTTGCTGTTATTTCCTGCTTGGTCTTAACTTAACAGCTGGAAGATTCTTTGCATTCTTTATTATTAATGTGATGATCAATCTTACAATGAACCAGTTTTTCCGTCTCTTTGGTGCAATTACTGATAATGTGTTCTTCTCCTCACAGGCTTCTGGTCTCATTTTAGTCTGTAGTCATGTTCTCTGTGGTTACGTAATTCCCTATAAATCGATGCACCCATGGGTGGGCTGGTAAATATAAAGCTGAACTGATCATATATAAATACTTTTCTCTAATCTCGTCCATTTTACCGTATTACAGGTTCTACTGGATTAATCCAATTGCTTATGGGTTCAAAGCTCTCATTATTAATGAAATGCAAGGTCAGGTTTACTCTTGTGAAGGTTCTACCAACTCTGTTCCATCAGGACCTGGATATGATAACTGGGACTACAAGGTTTGTACCATGGTGGGTGGTAATGCCGGCGAGAATTACGTTCTTGGTGACAACTACTTGTCTCAGGCTTTAAGCGCTTATCCAAATGGACTATGGGTTCCAAATTTCCTCGCTCTGGTTGGTATTTTTATTGTCCTTTCTCTCATGACTGGTATCACTATGGAGCTGAGATCCTCTGGTAGCTCTGAGACTTTAACTAAACTTTATCTCCCTGGAAAAGCACCCAAAACTCGTACTGTTGAAGAAGAAAATGAACGTCAGAAGAATCAGGCTGCTGTTACTGAATCAATGGAATCTGTGTCTACTGGAACAACCTTCTCGTGGCAAAATATGAACTACACGGTTCCTATTAAGGGCGGTGAAATCCAGTTATTGAATGACATTAATGGTATTGTAAAACCAGGTCATTTGACAGCATTGATGGGCTCTTCAGGTGCGGGAAAAACTACATTACTTGATGTATTGGCTCGACGTAAAACTATAGGCAAAGTTGATGGTCGTCTCTATCTGAATAGCGAAGCCCTTATTAATGATTTCGAAAGAATCACAGGATACTGCGAACAAATGGATATCCATCAGCCAATGGTAACAGTAAGAGAAGCTCTTCAGTTTTCGGCTAACCTTCGTCAACCCGCTGAAGTGTCCAAGAGGGAAAAAGATGCCTATGTGGAGCAGATTATTCAATTACTTGAAATGTATGATATTGCTGATGCTCAAGTGGGTGAAGTTGAAACTGGTTTTGGTATTTCTGTTGAAGAACGTAAACGGCTTACTATTGGTATGGAGCTGGTTGGCAAGCCTCAACTTTTATTTTTGGATGAACCCACCTCTGGTCTCGATGCTCAAAGCTCCTTCAACATTATTCGATTCATCCGTAAACTTGCCGATGCTGGTTGGCCTGTTCTCTGTACCATCCATCAACCCTCTGCTATTCTGTTTGAGCACTTTGATCATCTCTTACTGCTTGTTCGTGGTGGGCATACTGCATATTACGGTGAGATTGGCAAGGACGGAAGAACCATGATTGATTATTTTGAAAAGAATGGTGGTCCTAAATGCTCTCCTAATGCAAATCCGGCAGAATATATTCTAGAGTGTGTGGGAGCTGGTACTGCTGGTAAAGCTAAAGCTGACTGGGCAGAAATTTGGAAGAAATCCCCTGAGGCCAAGATTTTAGATGAAGAGCTCCAAGAAATTCATAATCATGCTGACCAACATCCTAGTCGCCCTGCGCTTACATATGCTTCTTCCTTTGGTACACAGCTTTACTGGGTTCACAATCGCATGGCATTAAGTTACTGGCGCTCTCCTGATTATAATTTCGGTCGTTTTGTGACCATCATGGCAACGGCACTTATTATGGGTTTCACTTTCTGGAAGATGTCGAACTCAGTAACTGATTTGCGTAACCGCATGTTTGCAGTCTTCATGTCTTTTATTGTTGCATATATCTTGATTATTCTGGCTCAACCAAAGTTTATGACGGAAAGAGTTTATTTCAGACGTGAATATGCCTCTCGTTACTATGGATGGATTCCATTTACCATTTCAATGATTGCAGTTGAGGTTCCATATATTCTATTTTTCTCTGCATCCTTTTTATTTGGATTCTACTGGACTTCTGGATTAGTCAACACATCAAACGCAGTTGGTTATTTTTATATCCAAGTTGTTTTCTTTGTCTTTTGGGCTGTTACACTAGGTTTCCTTTTGGCTGCTCTTGCTGAAAACCCATCGTTTGCTGCCGTCTTGAACCCTCTTCTTATCCCTATGCTTTGTTTATTCGCAGGCTTAATGCAAACTATACAAGCAATGCCTAAATTTTGGAGTTCATGGTTTTATTGGATTGGTAAGTACCTGAATGTAATTTATGACGTTTGTTGATAACTTTAATTAATTGTATGCGTTTTTGTTTTGTAACAGATCCCATTCATTATTTTGTGGAGGGATTGTCCGTAAATGAGTTACAATACATCACTGTTGAATGTAACGACGCTGATCTTATCAAGTTTCTTCCTCCTCCTGGAGCGACGTGTGGCAATTATACCAGCAACTACTTTGCTAATGGAGCTCCTGGATATCTTGTCAACCCTGAAGCTATGCAGCCTGAATTGTGTGGCTACTGTAACTTTAAAACAGGAAAGGAGTTCTATTCTACATTTGAATGGGATGAATCTAACCGCTGGAGAGACTTTGGTGTCATCATTGCGTTCTTTGTATTTAATACGATTTGCTTTGGTTTACTTGTTTACTGGAAGCGCAAGGCAAAGCGTTAATTACACCTGTATTTTGCATTTTTATTTACATTGTACAAGATTTTTCTATCCTCATCTGTGTTTTATGCATTTAATTTTATAAAAAGAAACATCATCATATTTATTTAGACAAATGATTTGAACAATACTCATTTCCAATTGGTTGATAAATATGGTTTTCCAAAAATTGATTTACATCTTGTTTTTTCTCGTTTTCTCCAAAAAGACACAGCAGATAAATGAACCAAAGAAAATATCAAAGTATTTATAAACGAGAGCAAGGAAACATACAAAAACCCGATGTTTATGGCGTCAGGAAGAGAATGGTCAAGAAAGTGTTGCAAAGACTCGATCAACATGATGACCTTGCTGATGATTTTGATGAAACTACTGTTCATGTTGACTCTGATGCTATTGCCGCAGCAAAGTTCCTGATTGGAAAGGTGCCGCAACCAATGCCACCTGTTTGCTTGCTTCATCAGATATACGACATATTACCGAATAGTACTGTAGTGGATAAAGATATTGTAAGAAGAGGGACGATTGTTTTTTTTCTGAACATGTAAAAAGTACTTAACCAAAATATAATGAAGCGACTTGCAGTAAAAGAAGGGAGCTGGCGAAAGATCCATATTATAGGGCAGTTAGAAGATGAGATATTATTAATACAAACTCCAGATTACTGTAAAATGGTACAAGAAGCCAAGACAAATGGTGATGGAGATTTCAATCGGGTGCTTGGTATGTTTGCTCTTCATAGGGGAATATCGGATTGATAAAATAACAAGAATATAATAGACATATTTAAAGCGATCATTCATGATCCGGATTACAATCAAGTTGCGATAAAAAAGGATGTTATTCTAAAGCATAAGTTATCAGAAAGGGATTTAGCGTAAGATAGAAACACCAATGCTAACAACAGCATTACTAATATAAATGAGCAGATATCTTGTGTCAGAAGGATTCCTTTTGCCTCATACTCAATTGGGAACGTATTGGTTTACTATCAAAAAGCAAGGTCAATTCATGTCAAATATCATTACAGGAAGAGCTGAAATTCTTCGAATTTTGAAGAAAAGACCAGGCAAAGATATATTACTTGATGTACATAAAATGATGTATACATAAAACTGATGATGATGTATTCTAACCCAAGATGAAATAGCTGTTAAAATGTAAAAAGCTTCACAAGACTCTGTTTAATCACGAGTTTTTACTGCATGACCTTATTGGAAGTGGGCGAGTGGAGAAGTAAGTCTATAAAAGGTAATTCTAATGAGAGATGCAAGTTGTATTGATATATATATATATACAAATCAAGATTCCATTCATTGGGAAATCTGATTCGACTAACCACAAAGGGGAGCAAGTAATCTCCTTATTTATTTATTTATTTATTTAAATATGATAAAATATGATAACAAAGCATGTTTGTTCTATAATGTCATCGAGACGCTCCGTAAGGGGCTCGATTTGCCCCAAACAAATTCATCTGCTCGTTGACTAAGAAAAGTATAGTTTATTTTGACACAACTTGTCGCTTGGTTCCCAATGGCTGTCTTCAACAAGTAGCGTGAGTTTGGCCTACTTGATCTTCTATAGTGATGATGAGTGGTCCAATCAGGTTGGGCTTGAACTGCTGCACAAACATCATTGGCTTTCGTTTGCTTGTTTTTCAACAAAGTAGAGATATTGTAGTTCTTTGGTGTGTTATTGATCCTTTTTGAATGATGCATGACTATGCATGCTAAAGAGTAAAGCGACTTTTTTAATGTTGAAGTACCAAATACCATTGCTGTTTCTTAAGTGCATTTTCAGAAAGAAAGAGGATGAAAGGGGTTTTTTTTATTTTTTTTTTTTAAGTTTCCATATCTCCACATCCTCGTTCTCGACAAGTTTGGAACGTAGCATCCTTTTAGGGACCATCTTTGCTTCAAATCCAAGCGACTTTGCTTTGTTGATGAAGCCATCGACGACCAGGTCATCTCTTCTTTCCATTGCAACCAATACGACTGTTGTATGCGATGATAGATAATCAATACACCTTAACAGAGGAACAACCAGATCAATGCTATAGATACAGTCTGCAGCCAAAATATAATGATAAGGGGGCTCAAGCCAGTCACCATAGCAGCCATTCCTACCATCCATTCTTTCACATAATTTTAACCAATCCAAAGGTCGAACTGAGAGTTTAGGGTCTGATACACGTGCTGTCGTTGTGGATGTCAGATGATACCACCAGTCCGTAATATTATCCATAGCAGCTTCACTGTTTACACTCAACACCTTTTCCACTACGTCGGGCAAGTCAGTTACCACAGTCTCAAACCCGAGTGCAGCCATCATGATTCCGCCAAGTCCACAACCAGCACCTAATTCAAGGCATTTCTTCTTTTGTTTGACTTCTCCTGCAATGTCAAACTCAGGCTTTTTCAGCGAGTCGAGCAAGTAAAACGCTAAGAGAATAGCAGAGTCCCAAACAGTTGTTCCATGGTTTTGTGTATTATTTTGCTGATAAAAATTAAGCGAAAACGCACTTGCAAAGTCGATACAAAATGTAGACAGCGA
>VCJM01001733.1:117294-133944 GCA_024139495.1 Backusella sp. ASU-2019c | reverse complement strand
AAAAAAAAAAAATGCCTAGAAGCATGTGGTAGGCTTTAAACTGCCTACCAGTTCTCCAGTGTATGTGAATTATACAAGTCTTTCTTGGTTTAATGGTCAAACTTGATCTTGGTACTAGCAGAGTGCTACCTTTTTATCGATCAAAACACCTCGAGGCATTCCATGCAGATACGTCATTATGACAGCTCTCTGCATCAGAGTTATCACCAAGCATCTTGAACTTTACAATGGATACATCAGAAGCTGCTTTGCGGCACATGGTAGAACTATAGTTTATTTTCTTCATTCAAACTGAGAATCATGAATCGAATCGTTGGATTCTTTTTAAGGAATTGATCATAAAAAAGTTTCAAGAATAAGAAAAGCTTTATTAATTATGGGCTCGCCATAAATAGGGAGGTTTAACGCGTTTTGATGGAAGAAGATATTAAATGGCCAATAGGGAGAAGGTTGAATCTTGTAGGCTGCGCTGCAACTGGTATAACGTTGTATTGGCCTTGCTGTTGACTGGACATAATTTTGCGTGCTCTAATGTACATGTAAGAATAAATTACATGATAAATATACCAAGGCTCTAAGCATAAACTTACTTTTCATAAGTATCACCATTGGCACCGGTCAACACACCAAACAAAAGGGTTTGCTTAAGATAAAACTTTTCTACACAAGGCTTAAAATGAGGTTCAAAAGTATCCCAATTGACAGCATCAATCTGTAAGTAAATAACAATGGGCTTAGTCGTACTTTAATAATTCAATATTCAATATTTCAATTACCTGCTCCTGCATTCTTGACAGCATCTTATTATTTGAAGATAGGTTATCTTTTTGTTGTAAGACGTGGCTCAAAAACATGTAATCGAATATCATTTGGAGAGAACCATTTTCTGTAAGCTCAATATCTTTTGTGTCTAGTAAAGTATTGAATGCATCTATTGTGGTTTTAAATAACTGTTTTCTAATATCTTCTAAAATCGACTTTTTATCATATAAAAAGTCAGCAAAACTAGTTCCGTATGTATTTATAACCAAAAGGCCATTTACCTGATCAAGTATGCTACTATTAACACGCTGTATTTCTTTACAAATTGTGAATATAACTCTAACAATCTCATTTGTTGCTTGTATAGGGAGTTTGATATCATCTTCTACATCTTTTCATTGATAAAAATGGTTAATTGAATTAGCCTCACCCATAACCGTGGTATAAACTTACTTTCCCAAACCAAAACAGATGAGCATTGATCATTCCATTGGGACGTCAATAAAACATTTCTTAAATTCTTTCCAAATTGATTCGACATTTCATTAATCCATGTTTTATGTGCTTCATGATATGTATCTGTGAGCTTCTTTTGTATTTCATGTAATCTAGGATCTTTGTATAAAAAAGGGGTTAATACGATACATTGATTAGATCCAATAATCCCCCTCTCCTCTAAAGTACCTTTATTGACACCACTTTTCAATTCAAAAACAGGTGTAGATTCATCTGTCAGCAAAAGTGCTTTTGGAAGTTCCTTTGATAATAATGCAATATTTTTTGCAAGGCGACCAAGGAATATAGACAGGTCATTTACTAAGTGTCAACAGATGTTGATGTCATTATAAACTCTTCATATTGTACTAATATTCGTCTTTACCTGCTTGTTTATCTGACCAGCTGTCTATTTTTGCAAATAACAACTTCAATTCATCAGCATATTTTAAAATTGCCTGATAGCAAGCATCTTGGAAATAGTTCTTGATCATGTCGGTATCGCTAATTTACCCAAGAAAAGTTAATCACCTTTTTCTTTGTACACATTGCATCACAAACTTACTCGACAGCATGGAAATAATCGTTTTCATGACTTGAGAAATGCGCCTGCATGTCCTTTCGACTTGCTGACAATACAGAGTCAAACGACTCTTGTAGTTTATAAAGTAGATCTGTTCGATCATAGCTTGTTTCACGCAACGACTTTTTAAAGTTTTCAATCTCTTGCGAAGAAGATAGACTGGGAAGAATAGAGTTGGCTGTACTCATGCCAGGCCATACATGAACAGTAACAGAGAAATCTTTTTTGGTGCATTTCTGGTTTTTGTCAGTCACTAAAGGCCAAACAACCGTACTAGGTTGTATAGAAAGCGCCTCAAAGTTCTTGCTGATGATCTCCTTTGCATGATTGTTGAATACGTCTCTAAGCATGACATCCCAAAGCGAATAACGCGTTCCAACTAAGCTTTGTGTCGCTGCCTGCCATTTGTTGTTCTTTATATCCTTTGTATTTTCATCTTCATCCAATAATTCCCATACACGAAATCGAACCTTGACCAAACCAGATTCCGTATCTAAAGGCT
This sequence comes from Backusella sp. ASU-2019c, assembly GCA_024139495.1. NCBI lineage: Eukaryota > Fungi > Mucoromycota > Mucoromycetes > Mucorales > Backusellaceae > Backusella > Backusella sp. ASU-2019c. The sequence continues at coordinate 131,602 of VCJM01001733.1, read as the reverse complement.
TGAATATATTGGGAAGATGAAGCTGTAGAGCATCTTTTATCGATCCGAGCCAATTCTGAACCATTTTTTCTACCTGTTCTGGTTTTAGAACGGGTACTGGATCGAAATCTGGAGTGTAATTTTGAATGATTTCAGGCAAGTAGCGTACAATCAAATGTACATTAGAGCTGGGCGAAAAGACACGAGTAATAGCTGGTTGACTGGGTGTTTCGTTGCCATGACTTGATTTAGAAGGGATCAAGAAGGTATTTTGAAAGTTTTCAACAAATGATTCAATCAGAGTTTGTTTATGGTTTTGATCTTTTGAGTAAAATACGTCATAGGCCTGAGTGATGGTGCGTTTAATGATGAGTATGATTTCACGTAATTGGTGAGTTGTGCGCTGAATTTGAGTTTCTGAAGCCTTTGCATTGTGCTGGATAATTTCGTGAATAACATTGGTTCTCATTTCGAGCATTTTTTCGAGTGTATCCTTATATGACATGTCATCCAAAAGCATAAGTCCAACCATTAATTCGGCAATGTGCTGTAAAATAGCTTAGTAAATAAATAAATAAAGTAATAGACTTTTAAAATGCTGGCACCCTACCTCTGGACTTTGCTCCGAGATGCGCAAGTAATGAGTGGATCGTTGTATGATTTGAGGGCCGAATACGCTGACTGCATCCCATTGTCTCTGCACAACGGGAAAAGCCATTTCAATATCAATAACCGACTGGTTCGACTCGTCCTCCAAATTATCATGCACGACCTTTGCCAATGTGAATAGTCTGCTTGCGTGAAGATAGCGATGGTTCTCCAAGGCATGCCATATCTAATACACACGAATACAAGTCAATATAATCCCATCCATTCCTTATGACTCTCCATTCGTTACTTGTTCTGGTACATCGGCCAGTGACTTGATCAATGCTGCAACCACGTATAACTTTCTGCGCTTATTGTCCACTTGAGCTGATCACCAAAAATGGAATTAATTATTCGAAATAAATAAAGTGTATGTATTAACAAAAAAAAAAATTACTTGTTGAGCTTTCTTTTTCGTGCTGTTGTAAGGCAGACTTTGTCTTTAGTTTGATATTGTCCATGTCGCTCGCTTCTTGCATTCGACTGAGATTGCTTTGAATGACCTGAGCATTTTTACTCATTGTGATGATGGCGTCGGCTGCTGATATCAAATCCAGGTATTGCTCGCTGTTTATGTGTCAATACTCTTATTCTTCTAGTTATCTTCAGGTATGTAAGCTTACCCTACCATAGCACGTAGTTCCTTCTTTTGAGTTTCAATATCGCCACTATTGTTCATTTATTTGTAAGAGTCCATCAACAAGAACCTTCTTTTTTTTTCTTTTACCGTGTTTTTTTCTCAAATGCCCTCACATCTGGCACACTTGATTCAATGAGGTAAGTGTCTGGATTGTCATCTACCGTTGTGTCTGTGTTGGACATATTGCTATTGAAAGTAAAGAGAAGAGACGAAAAATACGCTCTAGCTTTTTTGTCTTTGTGGTTTTATCAGTCACAATATGCTGGCTTTGGAATACTGTGTCCAAATTCCAGAGGTTTCATGCTTTGAAGCCATTTCAATTTCTAATATTCAGTCTTCTAGGCAGCATTTTACATCAAGTTGAATCATATCTAATACACTATTAGCAACTAATCAAACCCTATTGTATGCTATGAGCTTCCTCTCTATCTCTCTCTCACACCTTCACAATAAACCAAGAGCCAGACACTCAGAAAGTTAAGAGAAAGAGTTATTCACCCAACAAGAGCATGTAGTCAAACAGTTGGTATACACTAGGATGGGCTTTGTTCACTTTATATTATTTACAGGCCATAATTCAATATAAACTCACCTCTGAGTGTATGTTTACGAGCAGTAGAATCGCTCAATTTCTATACGTGTCAATGATAACAGGGTGCTTAATATCTTGGTAAATTTTGATAAGCAGAATTTAGCACTTCCTATGAAAGAATACAATAAAGAATTTGAGAGGTTCTTCTTCTTAATAAGGGAGTCAAATAGAATAAGTAACTATTTGCTGCTTAATGAGCGAGTAAAACTAGTAACTAGATGTGGAGCCCAGACGAACTTCTTGAATTGCCATCTGCCACTTTTTGACCCAACACTGGTCAGTACTTGGAACAGCGTATAGCCATAAACAATTACCGATAGTCGTGATTCGATCTGAGTCTTTGTTACAAAAGTCACAACTAGAGAAAAGTTTGCTTATCTGTTCTTGTGAAATACACTAGTAATATATATGGCACCTAAAGAGATGAACTAGTCAATCTCTAATTCAGGCTCGAAAATAACAACTCGCTTGAGGCGTGTACAGATAACTTCAAACTTTTCACAGGGGACTCTAATGACATAAAAACTGTATAATCATTCATCTACTTATGGATATCTTGTAATCTGAAGTTTCTGACAAAATACGATAGTAAAAGTCTCTTTAGTTATCACTTCTCCAATGGACAACATCTTCAAAGTAGTTGCTATCGTCTACAGAGATCTAAACAAATAGAATAAATAAAGTAAATGACGAAGTATTGGTCCTCGGCATTGATGAGGGTTGAATTTTACCAAAAAAGCGCTTAGTTTCCCTGCAGTGATATTTATACGTTTACATCCCATGATCCCTCGGATCATTCAATTGTTTGACATTTCATAAGCATTCGCCGATAAACATATATCATTATTTCTTACTGCTTTAAAAAAAAAACCATCAAAAGGAATCGATTCTTGAGTATTTTAAAGGTTACCACTTACCGTTTTTAACATCCCTCGTTTAGTTGAACCTTTTCAAAATGTAGTGAAATGAATAAACAAAAGCTAAATAAAGCTTTTGTTTTGTTTTATTTTGTTGTGCTTTGCTTTTCACGGCAGCGAATCAAACAAATTGCACAAATACAATGCAATAAGATAAATAAATTGTTTTGATCTCTATATTATGTATGTATCTTACATATATATGTTTAAGATGCTAAGTATGATAGCTCCCTCTCTTACATTACACCTAGAATAGCTTTCTTGATTGCCGTTTTCAGGCACGTTAAACATTTTAAAAGATGCACTGTGCCGATCCTACTTGTACTCATTAAGGACTATTTTGCAGATATTTTTTTGGCCCATCATCATAAACAAAGAAAAACAACTGGATGATTTGCTTGCTTATTGAGGTAGAATATAAGGATAAATGATACCATGCTATCAAAAATAAAACGGGAAAGCTAAATTGGAGCGCAGCATTAAAAGCGTTATTTGGCCCAAATTAAATTTCAGGTACAACTTTTCAGGACAAAAATCTTTTATCCGATGCATTAATACGTCCGCATTTCTTGATGACCAAAAAAAAAGGAGGTACGAAAGAAATAAAGCAACTTATCTGTTGCTTTTTTTTTTTTAGAAAAAAAGATGAAGCTGCAATAATGGACATACCAAAAGCATTCAAGAACGATGAATTGGATGCTGAAAAGGAACAAACTAAAAGTAGGAAAAAAAGGGGGGATTTGCGTTATCTTTAGTGTTAAAACACTGTGGGAGTCATCCAAAGCATCTGTTTTAATTAAAGTTTATAATAACGGTTAAAAATTAGGTTTGCGTAAATGAAAATGTGAGAAAATAAATGATATTTTCTTCAACACTGTTTATTCTCACTACAACACAATAGAGTTATTTGGATAGAGTATACTCCACTATATATACTACTAAATTGGATCAACATGATAAGGTGAAGCACAGCAAACTGTGGTATGTATATACACGAACGCGTGATGAAGTAAATACGAACTGTATTATTGTCGTACTAAAATGAATCACTTTGGAGATAAAAAAAAATCTCTCCGCTTAAAACGCGAATCATTTTCTCGGAAAGATTGCACCGATAGAAAAAAGAGGGCTTTTATGATCTAATTGATTCTTAATTGCATGCCTTGACAGAAAGAGAATTAGAGAAAAATATATCAAATTCAGTTGATATTTTACTTTTAAGTAGATCCTAACAACAAGAAATAGTAATAATTCTACTATTAATAACCAACAATAAAAATGATGATCATGACAAAACGAACACTGCCTATTGGTTTCAGCTCAATTAGAACGCGGTGGGTCATTTTCTTGATGATAAATTACATATTTTATAATGAAAACAAGTTGTTCCTGGATTCTATCTTGTATGTATCTCCCGGCTTGCCACTCTGTTTGTATGCTGTATTGCTCTGGTTAGATAAAAGCACTGATGTAATCAATCAAAACAAGAATGATGATGATGATAATGATGATCGCTTTTGATTGTTAAATTACAGCGAATGCAAGGCACGGTTGATGCAATTAAGATAATACAACAAATGAGAAATGTACACAGATCCAATATCTGTTCACATGAGATACAATAAAACAGAATATCTTTTTTACGCTGACGTTGCGGTCTTTTAATATGTATTTTTTGTTGGGAACACCATACATAAAAAAGCTATTTATTTTGGCTTGGTGTATTCTCTTTTTTTTTGTAACTTTGTTCGGTTTTGGTCTCTCTATCTCCTTCGACCTTTCACCCCTTTTTTTGTAATGAACAAGTCAGCAAACGAAAACACTCAAAGAGGCCAAAAGATGCCCAACTATGCTCAGGCTGCTAGATCAACGCCTTCAAAACCGCAATCAGAGCGCCAGCATAGTCAGCACAAGCAGCAGCAGCAGCAGCAGCAGCAGCAACAGCAACAGCAGGAAGATGCCGCTGTTTTGAAAAGTTCATCTGCAGGATCAGCTTCTACTCATCATCATAAAAATTTGTATGTATTTTATAGTGTAAAAGAATGTGATAACCAAAATATTAATTGCTATTACGATAATAGAACGAACAAAGAATACAATAATAGTAATACTAATCATACAAATAATAATGGCTTTAAAAAGGCTCCTGTACAGTTACCAATGCAACCTCCTTCTACTGACACTGGTAAGATGGAATAAAAAGGATCACATATGGATTGGATATTCACTCATTCATTCATAATATTTATCACTGTATTGTTTAGTATCTATTCGATTTGGATCAATAAAGGACTCTCCATCAAAAACGTCTACAAATAAAACCCGTGATACGCAAGTGTTCAGATCATCCGAGACACAATTTACTAATTCGTCTGACAATGTTGTAAGTAAACTGATGATTGACTTGGTCTAATTACTTTATTAATCATATATATATATATATATATAAAAAGCCTCGACCTAGAGTTCAGAATAATCAAAAGCAGCATCATCAACAAGAGATACCCAGATCGCCCCGTACAGCTGACAAACGATTATTTACACAAGCTTACGCGCCTCGTCGTGATTTGAATCAAGGGGATCACAACATCAATGGCGGTGGTAGGTTTTATAAAAATAATAACCATCAACATCACAATAATAGCCATCATTACGGGAAGCACTCGCCTTATCAGCAGAATTATCACCATCAGCAGCAGCCTTATTATCAAACTTCGTCTTCTTCTTCTCCTCCATCCGTACCTCCTCCTTTACAACAACAGCAGCAATATCCACAACCAATGTCCTCTCCCAACTATCATCATCATCATCTAAAGAAGAATAACAATACTCCACCCGCCCAAATACCTAATAATAACTGGAGCCATCAGCCTAACCCTCAATACGTAAGTTTTAATTTCTAAAATAGAACGCTCTACTAAATCTAACATGTATCAAAATAATAGTATATATCCCCTCCTCAGCAGTACCAGATGCCCGTCTATGTGCCACAAAACCGCTCCCCTGTCTCAAAGGCCATCCCTATTATCAACCCATTAACAAAAACAACGCTGAGCTTTGACCCTAACGCCCCTGTTATTCCTCCTCCACCTGACGTAACAGATGAAAAGATTGAGTTTAAGGTACCAGATACTGCTTCAAGAGCTGTTAGTATAGTGAACCCTGCTTCTAAAGATAATAAGGAATTTGAGAGTGCTGAAAATAGAAAGGCTATCGAGGAAAAGGAATCCAAGCAGTTGGAGCTCGACGAGGAACAAAAGAAGAAGGAAGAGGAGAGATTAAAGAAAGAGGAGGAAGAAAAGCAAAAGGAAATTGAACGTGAAAAAATTATTAGAAGGATTGAAGAAGATGAGTTGAAGAGAATAGAAGAGGCCAAAAAGAAAGAGGAACAGATAGTGGCTCAAAAGGTGGGCATGGTGCCTCCTATAGATACATCTACTCGCCCATTAACAGAATCCCCCGTCTCAACTCCCCTTGAAAAAACCAATGCCACTCAAGCTTCTACCATACGAAAAATTGACGATCCTAGTGCCATTGAATATCCTCCAAATATATCCTCGTTCCCTACAACCAGTGTTAAAGAAACAGGCCGATTTATCTATTCCCCTGAATTCCTGCGTCAGTTCCAGGCTCTCTGCAACGAAACAAGCCAAGATTTGTCTGCCATTGAAGCAGCAAACAGCATCATGGCTGAAACGAGTATGCAGCGTAAACAGTCGATGGATCGAACCAATAGCAGAGGCCCGACCACCCCTACTGGACCCTTACTCAATTCGCCACTTGTTCACAACAGCGGTGGCGACCCCATGTTTAGAATGAATTCACGCGAAGGAGGCAATCGTATGGAGATGGGTAAATTCAATATGGGAAGACCACTTATCCCACGCACCCCAAGCGGTTCTATCGAACACCACCACCCATTTAGCACACCAATGCAAAAAAGCGCCAATCTGAGTGGTCGAGGTCGCGGTGGCATGAAGATCTTTCGAAATCCAACTCAGAACATTCAGGGCGGTCCTACCATACCGCTGGAACAAGTAGCTCCTCTTGAAAAATCCGAAAACAGATGGGTTCCCCACGCAAAGGAGACTCTGGAAGAAACTGAGCTGATTCCTCAGGCTACCATTATAAGAAAGGTCAATGCTTTATTAAACAAGATTACCCTCGAAAAGTTTGATTCGATCGCCGAGCAAATCTTTAATTATGCACACCAATCTGCCAAAGAAAAGGATGGTAAAACGCTTCGTACCGTCATCAAATTATTGTTCAACAAGGCGTGCGATGAACCTGCCTTTGCCGGCATGTGGGGCCAGCTCTGCCGTTACCTGTTTTCACACATGAAGGACGATATCCAAGATGTGAACCTTGTTGAAAACGATAAACCGGTGTCTGGTTCTATCCTTTTCCGCAAATATCTTTTCAACCGTTGCCAGAAAGAATTTGAAAGAGGCTGGAAGGTCAATATGCCCAAAATGGAAAATGCAGAGACCCTCATGACGGATGAATACTATGCAGCTGCAAAGGCGAAACGTCAAGGTTTGGGCTTGATTCAATTTGTGGGTGAGATGTATAAACTGCAAATGCTTTCCTATTCGGTGATGAAGAGCTGTATTACCAAGCTTGCAGAGGGTGCGGAAACCGCTTGTGATGAAGAGGTCGAGTCTCTTTGTAAGTTTATAACAACCGTCGGTAAATTCCTTGACAAGAAGGAGGATACCAAGAGTGCTGTCGATCATTCTATTCATTTGATGACGAATGTGATACCCAAGAGTCCTAATATCACTAACCGTGTCAAGTTTATGATGCTGGTAGAGTATATACCGCCCTATGCATAAATTTAGAAACTTGTATTCATACTTTTTTTTTTTTAGGACGTCATTGACTTGCGTAAAAATAAATGGGTTCCTAGAAACGACGAAACAACTGGCCCTACCACCATTGCAAAGATCCATGAAATGGCAGAAAAGGCCAAGGAAGAAAAGGAACAGGCAATGAAACGCAACAATAGTTCTCGTGGACAGTACAATCCTAATCAGAATAACAATAATAAGCAAGGAAACCCCATGGCTCGTACAGGCTCCTATCGTGGTAATAGAGATTATAACAATTCGAACCCATCGTTCAACAATAGCAACGGTAAAAATAACAATAATGCGGGTAACAATGGTAACAATGGTGGTGGCGGTGATGGCTGGAATACAGTTGGATCCAACATATCTCCTGGCGGTCCCAATAAGAATCGTATGAATGGCTTGTCCAACTTTGGTAAAACCGATAGAAGCAAGACAAGACCAAACCATCTTGGACCCTCCAACAGTCCTTTCCCAAGCTTAAACAGAGGAAAGTCTACAAATGGTGCGGAGAACAAGGATTCGACAGCAGAAGCAAGAGCAAGCCCTGCTACAAACATGTTTAGGTAAAGAGTATAAAGCTTTATAAATACATTTAGCTAAACATATATATAATAGTGCTTTGTTGAACAACCGAGATGAAGAGGATAATAAACCAGAGGAACGTAAAAAGCTGAATTTGAAACCAAGAACAGTCGCTGAATCATCATCTACAGAAAAGAAGGAAGAAAAATTATCGGACGATGTTGTTAAAAGCAGATCAAAGAATATCCTTGAAGAGTACTTTAGTATCCGTGATAAAAAGGTAAATATAATAGTTAATATTCTTGAGGACATACTATTCACAACCATGTTTATTTTCTCTATAAAAAGGAACTGTTTGAATGTATCAAGGAATTGGATGATGTGCATTATCGTGAAATCTTTATTGGAGAAATATTGGCTGTCGTTGAAAAGAAGGCCAGTGATGTAGACCAAATGTGTGATGCTGTCACCTATCTTTGTGACGAGAAGCTCTTGGAAAAGTCTGTGATATTAACTGCATTCAAATCCTTCATGGAAGGCTATGATGATCTTACCATTGATGTTCCTCAAGCACACAAATATGTTGCAAAGCTACTTGTATCCTTTAGCATGTCTCCTTCAGAGGTTGGAGGCGAAGAATTCCCTGCTTTAGAAAAAGCTTATGATGAGATAAAGGTACTTAAAGATATTACTTGGTTTTACATACTATGGATACTAACCTTTCTTTTAGTGTAATTAATTGGACCTTTTTACCTACAGAATAAAAAGAAAAAAAAACTAAAAAAAAAAGAAAAAGAAAAAGAAAAAGAAAAAGAAAAAGAAAAAGAAAAAAGAAAAAAGAAAAAAAGAAAAAAAAGATTATAAAACACATTCATATTTTCTTTGAAAAAAAAAATACATAAAAAGAAAGAGAAACAAGGCTTTGCAATCAGGCCAAGAGGAATTGAATACTGGTGTATCAAGCTTATGCATTTATAAAAAAAACAATATAAAAAACGAAATAAAATGCCTATTCTTCATTTGATGAAAATATCAAGAATAGGCAAAAGTAACACTTTAGACTATTATTCACGCAATGCATGAGGAAAAAACCAATAAAAGAAAAAAAGCGCATTTTACTTTATTTTATTTTGCTAATGAATTCAAATATATAGTTTTTTTTAATTATTTATACACACATTCAGCCTATGCCTTTCGATCCTTGAGCTATATAATAGAAAGAATGAGTCTATAGATTGCAACAAAAGATATGCTAATGCTACTTACACGTGCTTTAAGAGCAGCAAGACGATCAGAAACACTTCCTTTAGGCTTTGGCTTGGGTTTAGCCTTCTCAGCCTCAATGGTCTTTACTCGTTCATGGGCGGTGATCAAAGACTTGACACCAGGAGGAAGCTTTGCTTCATTGATCCAATCCTTTTTATTCACCACTTGGTCTAATTTAGGAAGCGCTTTTTTGGGAATCGTAGCATATGGCTAATTATATAAAAACGTTGAGATTGCTTTCAAATTTGTAAAAAATCTAACCATGTTACCTCTTTGTGTGTATCGAAGTAATGATTTATACCATGTTCAAGCATATCAGATCTCTTTTGCAGATCCTTTCCAACCAAAGGCACGGCCCATTTCTTTCCAAACTCAACAAGATAGGCCTCGGTTCCCTTGCCTCCAAAATCTCTTATTTCCTTTGCATGTAGATCGTACAGCTCGGGTGCAACAGACATGATTTGACACAAGTGTTCAATCACAATGGTTCTGCGAGTAGAGTTGCGCAAGACAGACTCTATTTTGTGGTATAAAACGGGTTGATTATGAGCGATGCGGTCGGTGATGACAATGTCCAATGCCTTTCGTAGCTTCATCAGGATGGATTTCTCGTCACTGATTCTTGCTTTATCGGCCTATAATGAATGATGAGAAAACAATTGTAAAATAAAACAAGCTCTTCTTTTATGTATATTTACAGGAGAGAGGATGGTTTTATAAGGGGCTGACACTGAAAAGCTGTCATCATTGTGAGGCGGTGGTGTCAGTGGGTCAGAGTGGAAAGAAGGTGAAGGAGTGTCAAGTGTAAAGCTATCGTCTTCTACTAAAGAGCACGCCGATGCAGTCGAGTAGCTTAATGATGATTTAAGCTCGATCTCCTGTTCAAAGTGATATGTCTCGGTTTGAGTGTCCTTCTTGTCTTCCTCGTTGGTATTGGGTTGAACGACTTGAACTACTTGATCAACTTGCTCTATTGTTTCTTCATGAATCTCTTGATCAGCTACTTTTGTCATTTCATCTGGTTTCTCGACAGTGTTCTTAGTAATGGCTGTTGCTTCATCAGAAACTGCTGTAACAGTTTCAGTTTTCTCAAGCACCGTTTCCTCCACGACTTTAGTTTGCACCAACTTATCAATGATGTTTTCCTTTGTGGTCTTTTTTGTTGTTTTTTGCTTTTTGTTGGGACCAGTGGTTTTGTGTGAATGTATTTTTCGCTTTGGACGAGTTTGGCTATTTGAAGTATCGCTATTGTTTGAATCTTTGGTCATATCTTTTTCATTATTTGAGGTAAACGACAAACACGTCTGCTTGTACTTATTAGCTGTTGAGCGAGAGCTTCTTCTTGTTGTTGGTTCTGTTACTTTTTTTGTTTGAGTTGGTTTCTATAAAGTATTGCTTCATTAGTCAGGATGAATTCAGTTGAATTACCAAATATTAGTTTACTTGAATTTTGGCTGGTTTATGTGAGATCTATCAATGTACCATATTATTTAGTAAAACAAAACAGTAGAAACTGTTAATATTATGGGCTCTACCTCTTCTACAGGTAGAAACGAAGACTTGCTTTTTGTTGTTTCTGTATCCTTCTTGGAAAGTACTACGTTAGGTCGAGCAATATGTCGCTGTGTGTTTTTAAAGTGTTAGTGCACTCAGGTCATATTTGTTTTGTATTCGTTATCAAAAGCAGTACCCTTGTATGAGATACGATACGAGACTGCCCCATCTTGTATGTGTTTGCAAAACGCGTTTGGTATACAAAAGAAAGAACAAGGCTATTATTAATTTATCAGAACGTAAATATGCTTGAATTGAGAAATCACGGGGTTTGCACAAACACACACACACAGCAAAAAAAGCTGCAAGTATATAATAAAGCTAAGCCACCATTTTATTCTGACTTTAGAATGAATATTAAAGGATCTGATGAGCTACATTCAATGAGTTGGTGAATGACTTTGATATTTTCTCCTTGTCTAGATTCTTTCCAATCAAAACAATCTTGCTTGATGTATCATCTTGTTTGATATCATCACCGGCCATTCCTGGTTGAATATCATACAAGTCTTGCACGCCCTGAATGACTAAGCGTCTCTTCGTGTCAGCATGGGTCGAATCCTTTGGTGGATACAAGATACCCTTGAGACGTAAAACAGTGACTGGATCAGCATCATCGTTTACTCCCGAAAGCTTCTTCTCCCACAACAATTCCTGGATCCAATTCTCAAGTGTTTCAAGCGAGTCCAATTGTTGGTCAAATTGAATACAGATTGTTTGGACGTCCTATCCATAATACAACAAGGTGAGTAAAATCAATAGATTATAATAAAGCAATGTAGATATTTACATGGCTCAATTGGTGTGCGTGCGTGCTACCGTGCTCCTTTATCTTATTGGTCTGTTCAACAAGCGCATCCGCATTACTAACATCATAAGCCTTTATATCAAGCACATAGCCGACATCAATTCTATCAAAGCCATGTCAGTAAGCCATTTCCAGATCACTAACTATAGAAACTTACTTTGATCTTTCGGTAACTACAACATCTGCAACAGAATTGATAGAAGCCAAGTCCTCTTTGAGCTGTTCAATTTCGTTTTCCTTCAACAAATCCTTCTTGTTGATAATGAGTCGATCGGCAATTGCAACTTGCCTAAGGTGATGTACACGTTAGAGCGCTTTGTGACAAACAATGTATTTATAACTTACTTGAGAGCCTCATTAATCATGACATCCTGCTTCTTTTCACTCAGATATTCCTGGATATGTTTGCCATCAACCACTGTAACAATACCGTCCAAGAAAATCTCACTTCCAAGACCATCATCCAACCAAAACATGGAAGCAATGGGTCCTGGATCAGCCAAACCACTTGTTTCCAACAATATGTAATCAAATTTGCCTTTCTTTTCCATCAAGTTTTCTATTGCCTTTACACCAACATCTCTGCATGAAAATAAGCCTTCATGCACCATCCGCTTGGTTATAAACAAGACTTACTTTGTTGAACAGCATAAGCATCCATTTCTAAGCTCCAACCATTCCTCATAAAGATTTCCATCTTGGTTTACTGACAAGCTCTTCTCAATGTCACTGCCTATTCATGATTATATGATTTATATACAAATCCATCTGCCTAAAAAGCTTTCTTTGCCTTACTTTCTCCAAATTCGTTCAGAATAACAGCAATTTTTTTATCGTGTTTCTCGGTCAAGATATAGTTGAGTAGTGTAGTCTTTCCACTTCCCAAAAAGCCTTTATAAAAAAAAAATTGGTTATTAGTAACGCTTAATATGATATTTCTTTCGGTGGCCATACCGGTAACAATAGTAACAGGGATCTTTCGCAGTTCCTGCTCTTCATTAGTCACGGTTTCTTCTACTTCCTGCCTACGTAAAACACAATGAGTTGTTCCTTTCCGCTGATCAGTATGAGCATATAACAATATTACTTTGGAATAGCAGCAGGAACAAGATCTGGGATTTCATCAAAGTCTGACATTGTAAATTAAAGATGTTTGAAAAGAGAGGGAGAAGGGAGAAGAGAGAAGAGGTCACACGCTAAAAAATAAATGTGCGCGATTTCGTCTAGTTGATTTTTTTACGTCATTCACAGGAGTATTCGATTATTTACAAGCGCTTCCGTATGAATGTTTTGTTTGTTTGTTTGAGTGAAGAGCCTCATGAATGTTACTTTCACTGAAGTGTGATATCCATAGTGCTAAGTGATATGCTGTATCCAAATCAGTGTACACACACACGCTCTTTCTCTCTCTTTTGCTTGTTTTTTCGCACGGTTCAATCTGGTGTATATTTTCTGCATTCTGTAACCGTTTACTGATGTCATTGTTGCAAAAAGAAAGATCAAGTTAATTTGACCTTTATAGCCCTTATACTACTCGACTCCTCTCTTGGTTATCCGTTTATCGCGCAATAGAGACTTGATTTGTGTTGCTGGGTTCGAGTATATTCACGACACATTAAATATAGATATGCATGAACCATCTAGAACAAAAACTAAAAAAAAAAATACCGTCATGAGTGCAACTATGGAACCATTTGTGCTGATAATAAAAGGGTCTAGTTTGCGTTTCGTTACAGTTTCTATAAATAAAATTTTAAAATCATTTTCGAACCATCGGCAAGACAGAATATTTAGTAGTAAAATAAGCAATTTTTTTGTGGGGGAGAAGAATACAATGTAGACTATCTTGCTGACGGTTCTTTCACATGCTTTTCAACAAGTCCTTCATTATCTTCTATGACAAGAGTCGAGTACTACAAAAAGATAACTGGCAACATACGATTGTTATCGGCTTCCCGCATCCAAAAATGGTTCAATATCGAGTTCATAATGCATTTTTTATGCAAAAAGCAATTACTTTTGATATTTAAAAAAAAAAGATCTGATGTTATATTAAAATAGCTTAAAATTTTGTCTGGTAGTACAATTGAGGCCAGGTAGATCGCACTAAAATATACATTTGTCTCGCTGATATCAGGTTTTTTGGATAGTCCTTTTCAATACCACAGGAGTGAGTATCTTTTGTACAATATATTACCATCAGACAAAAATAAGGAAGCTACTTCATATACATATTGATATGAAAGTGTAGATACTTCCATCTATTTTCTTAAAATTTAGATTTTGATCAATCAATGAGATATTGTAATACCCTGTACAAAGGCCTTTTTTTTTTTTTACAAAACTAAAAAAAATACTGGCAAAAGGTTTAGTGATTTGTAATAAAATTTAAACTTTAATATGTTTGAACACTGATGCAATGTTTGTATATGCTTCACACTGTATTGACGTTATTGACATATTGTTTGTTTTTTGTTTGAAAACATCACTCACAGTTCAGTAGAATGGTATTAAACATACAACATAATA
>VCJM01001733.1:84616-97360 GCA_024139495.1 Backusella sp. ASU-2019c | reverse complement strand
TTTTTTTTTTTTTTTTTTTGCTCCAACATATATTTTTTTTATTTACTTTATAATACAAATCTCTTCAATGCCGTTTGAACAAATCTGCTTTAAGTATCTTGTTTATTATCAGACCGAGCTATGATACTATCCACGTGGCATTTGTGATCTACGGTAGTTGTCTGTGTGTAGCACTAAAGTTGGATACCAATTATCAGTGACTGTAGTAATAAAAAGCTGCATTGCTGCTTAATTAGATAACAGCCGTTCCCATCTGTCAAATATATTAAAGCTATAAAGATTAGTACTGATAATTCAATAGAATGGTAAAGTTACCATGATTAAGCGCATGTACTAATAATAATAAAAATTGAGATTATCGCTTTTAGCAACACTTTCCATCAGTTTCTATTTAGTAGTTATCGTAACCTGATGCATGAATATTAATTTTTTCCATTACAAACCTACTTTTAGTAATACTTTTTATCTTGAATTAAATTACACTTCTTGTTAAATGAACAGTTCATCGTCTGTATTTATTTTATTTTATTTTATTTAGGAATTGCCTGGACATCATCTTAATTGGGGAAAAAAAAAAGTAAAATTCCCATTTTATTCGTTCTCCTCTCCGCTTTGTTTCCTCCCTTAGTGCATCCTACGTAAAAGGAGATTTAAAGACAGTAGTAGGCTGATAAGGCCCAATGTGTTATCTAAATTCACCTTTTCACTATGTCTAGCTTGTATTGTATATATAAATGACCTCTACAACCGAGTCTATACATAAAATGAATAAATACATTAATAAAAGTAGTGATATAAACAAGGCTGAGATGTAAAAAAAGCTACAATTCAAACTCATGAAAATGTACCATGCATATAAAAAGTGAAAAAGGGCTTTCTAGAATAGATTTCAACTCCTTTATGTTCTCCTCAAGATTGATTTTCTCTCTTTTCATTTTATAAAAGTAAAATCTGTTACTGAATATATAACATCACTAAAAAACACAGTCTATACTGTTTTTTTCATAACCGTGAAGGGAGTTTTTTTCTTTTTACTTTTTGATCCCTTTCTTTCTTTCTCTCTCTTTTATTTTTATTATAAAAAGACAAAAGGAGAAAAACGTTAAATAGGATCAATGGAAGCCAGTGTTGATACCATTTTAGAGAAGCTGAAATGGATTGAACGAGCTTTATTTTCTTATTCTGTTTATACTAGAAATACAAAGGTATTTATATTTTTACAAGTATGCGAGAAGAAAACTAAATTGTTATTTTAGATTAAAGATTACTGGAAATGCATTAATACTTCAATCACAATCATCTTTAATACCACTGTCTCATCAACATATGATTTATCGTCACAAATCATCGCCATTTCAAATGCATCAGCGTTATTATCTTCAATGCTGCACGCATTTGTAGTTACACAACGGCTGTCAAATATATTAAATGACAACATTGAAACAGAAATATCAAAGGAAATGGAATGTATATTATACTATATTCATCAATTAGAATGCTCATCTATACCACCAGAGGTACGATGTATATAAGGAACTATATATAAATATATCATCTCTCTTTGTTTTTTAGAACTTCAGAGAGGCGATTATCTATCACGTTGCATTGTTGGTGGATGCCTTGTCATCCTATTCCTCATTACAACCAGTTTCTCAGCCACAGTTATATCCGCCAAAAGCACTATTACCTTCCAACCGTAGACATTCTCAGCCTATGCTTATCTCGAATAGTCCATCAGAAGAATCAATTCCTTCGACACAAAATAAGTATGAAACTTGTTTTCTAGATATACGTTGGGCTTTTGTAAGACAACAAAAAATATTAATGATTCTTCTTTTAGATATAAAAGTTCGACGGGTAAATGAAAAAAGAAAACACTAAAAAACAATGTTGAACAATGTTGAACAAAGAATAAAAACACTAATAGTAGCTACATTAGGAACAGTGAGAAAAAGAATAATACAAAGTATTTATTCATTGAAACCGCGTTATATGGCACGAAATAAGCATTCAGTTGAACCCATACATAATGAATCAATCTCTAAGAAGCGAATCAATAGTGACCTCCACTTGGAAGCAAGAGGAACGCTAAGATTACTAAGTAAACAAACTATTAAGGATCTCTTTCAAGATAGTTCGTTTACAAAGAAAAGGGAAAGCATTTCTAATTTATTTAATTCGCAAAAGTATAATACAACAAAGAATGATGTGAGTCTCTTTTTTTCACATATAGATATTTGCTAACTATTCTTTAGCATACTTCAGTAACAAGAGTTGATCCATTAAACTCTTACAATAGTTTAAAAGTGCTTGATACATTCATTCCAAATGAGAAGCCACTTATAGCCTCACCATTGACAAGAAAAAAATCGCTCAGTCCAACAGGATTGAGGATCGAGACTATTTTTCCGCAAGAACAAGATTTAGTAGACTCTCCTGTAGATATCAGCCCATATGAAACATTTGTCACTTCAGAAAGGAGCAGAAAAAGACGTAGTAACGGTGCTCTCGTCACGAATGACAACGATGACATACCAAATTCACCCGAATCATCTTATTTTTCGGCCAAATCGTCCATGTCAATAGATGACCTCACGGAGAGTTTAGCAAAAACACAGATAGACGATGATGTAGGTTCTTTTGCAATGATGTCCCCTAATCCAGAGGAGGAGGAAGAAAAGTATATAAAAGAGCCAAGTACCAAAAAGAAAAGAATCTATTTTGACTTGCCAAACTCAAAACCAATGGAGTACCCTACGAAAATCGTCATACCACCACGTAGAAGTAGCATGCCACTTCAGTCCCCTACATCAATGCCTCCATCTTTATTGAAGGAACCAAAAAGAAAAACGTTGACGTCTTACGCTAGGCGTCCTCCTAGATCACCTGTTGATGAAAGGTAAAGAAATGACTTGCCTGGTTTAATATATGTAGTATGCAATGCTGTTGTTATTAATACTTGTACGGATATATGTATATAGCAATTGGAGTGTATTATTAGGTATATATATTTATAAATTAGGGTGAAATGTAAGAGAAATAATTATTTTCCTCTTAAAAACAAAATTATTCATTGTCCTTGATTTTTATTTATATTTTTAGTATACTAGCCGATAGACTAATATTGGAAAACCCTTAGGTAAGTAACAACAAGTACAAAAACCAAATAATTATACGATTATAGAAACCTAGTTTATATGTAAACTAATTATAAAATAACAGGTGTATCCCCTAAAAAAGTCAAAAAACTTGATTCAAAAGTAATAAACATTGTAGACAATGGGAGCCTAAGCATGCTAATAGAAGTAGTGGATGGAAAAATGCAAGTAGTTGCCGGTACATCTGAAAAGTTATTCGAGAAGCTTATTGAACGAGACGTATCAGTTGAAGATTATATTGATATTTACATAACGAATCATTCCAATTTTATAACTTCTTTGGATTTGTTAAATCAACTCGTTCACAGATTTTATTTGGAGCCATCGCCAATAGGGGAAAATGCATATGTCAAAAAGTATTCCTTGCCAATTCAGATCAGGTAACAAAAGGAAAAAAAAACAGGAAAAATGTAAATAACTTGTTTCCCTAAAATATTGAAACTATAGAATACTAAATGTCCTTGAGCGATGGATCAACATACAATATCAAGATTTCAAGCTAAATCATGAATTGTATATTAAATTGGATACATTTATCAAAGAAAACTCTGTTTTAGCCTTTAAAAACGAATTTAGTAGAATACAGAATAGCATCAATGAACAGAGAACAAGATTTTCTGATTATCATTATTTTCTTCCACCCGTATCATTACCAACAACATCTTTCAACTTTTCATTTTCATCGATTCAGCAACAACAACAGCAGCCTTTTCCAGTGGCCCACATTGTCAATCCAAGACGACCGTCTGCCAACATATTCAATCTATCTCCACCACAATCACCAAGCACAGTTCAATCCATATCAAATACAACCAGTCTGATCTATTTGGATTCTAAAGATATTGCTCGCTATTTGACATTGGCCGATTTTTATCTATTTAAATCCATTCAACCTTACGATATTTTGTATAGTAAAAAGAAGAAGGCCCGTGTAGATTATGACTTTATTGATATTATGACCAAACGGGCAAACATGGTAAGATTGATTACATAAATTTGATGTATAACATTAATGAAATATTTATTCAGATGAGTCATTGGATTGTGCATGAAATATATAATGCCCAACAAGTAAAGACGAAACGAAATTTACTCCGCAAGTTTATCGAGATAGCCAAAGTAAGCAAAAAAATAATAAACACTAAAGTACCTTTTATACTAAATAATAAAGTATAGTTTTGTTATGATTGGAATAACTTTCATACTTGCATGGTTATTACCATGGGACTACTCAGTGCATCCATCCAAAAATTACAAGATATTTGGCAGTCTCTTTCCAGTAAAGACACAAATGCGTTCAGCTCGCTTCAGAAGCTACTTGACGTTAGTTTAAATATGCGCTACTACCGACAAAAGCTTCAAGCAGCAAAGTCACCCATGGTTCCTTTCTTGCCTGTGATACTCAAAGATAGAACATTTTTAATAGAGGGAAATCAGTGTTACCTTGGTAATTACCCCACTCTGGTCAACTTTTCAAAATTCAGGTCAATCCAGCATTTCCTAATCAAGATTAAATCGAGCACAAATGAAACGTATTGGTTTTCTAATGAGCTGGACCATTTTCCCTTCTTTCCATCCGTTGTGACACAAAAAAAACATGATGTTACAAAAAAAACTTTGAATGAGCTTGCAGATTGGATAGAAAATAGGCTGGATCTTGTAAAAAAGTGTTTTCATCATTGCGAATTAACTGAAAATTAATCTTTTTAAAAAATATAAAATAAATCCATATAATCCACTTTTAATGAGTAAGACAAAAAAAAAAGTGTGAGACTGTATTTATGTCGTTTTCCCTTGGTTCATCGAAATGTCGCACAAGGAAATCCATTTTCGGCGTTTGAAGAGAGCAAGACAGAAAAAGGGAATCTGTTCCTCTATTCCCCTTTTTTGTTTTGTCTTTTCACTTATTAATACACACACACTAATGCAGCTTGATTGGAACATGAAGATGGTCCGCTATGGGCCTATAGTATTATCAATTACAGCGACAATTGCTCTATTATACGTCATCTCTTCGTCTTATATCCGCCCTTCTTCTCCTTCTTCTTCGACTGCCATAACTTCTGCAGATTATGTGATGTTTCAATCCCCATTCGAGTCTAATGTGAATGACACCAGTGGAATCGACTGCAATTGCCTACAAAAAAAACCCAAAATTTCCAAAGATACAATTATTCATGGAGAAAATGTGCCAGTCTTGGTACCTGAAACACTACCAAATATACCCACCGAAGTTGTAGAAAAGATCCAAAACAACAAAATCGACAATACAGTTCTCGTCACCATTGCAAGCTACGAAATGAGATATCAAGTCTATAATTGGATCGACAAACTATACGAGACTGAGCAGACACAATTTGTTATCCTTTGTACCGATTACCAGCTCTATGTGCACCTTGTAGTTGCAGGCTATGAGGCCCAGGCTGCCTTGATTCCAGAGGACTGGCTCTTAGAAACAAATCAAATATCGCACATCAAGACATGGATCCTCCAACGCCTTATTTATGCCGACGACGGACTTGTGCTGATGGTCGATGTCGATGCCATCTTTGTTCGATCTCGCGGAATGGAATACTTGACAACACTGATGAACATTCGACACGAGACTCACTTGATTGCCATCCAGGAGAGTCTTGATCAGCACACAGCAGATTCGGGCGTCATCATGGTGCGAAGCCATTCAAAACAAGTCAAGCGACTTTTAGCAAACACAATACAAATCCAACACACACAGCCACAACTGACCCAACAGGAAGCATTTAATTTGGCTCTGAATAAAATGGAGCTTCATGTCAAGACAGGCATTTATGTCATGTTGGATGTCATGCACTTTCCTAACGGTGTTAGTTATTTTGAAAATAACCTTTCGAGATCAAAGGGAATACAGCCTTATATTGTTCATGCAAACAACAAGGTAAAGTGAACCATGGATTTTGTATACAAAAGTTGAAATCTGACTTGATATTCTTTAAAAAGGCTGGTCAAGACAAGATTGATATGCTTAAAGAGCATGGATTATGGGTAGTAAATGAAGAATGGGTTGATAGCCATAATAACCAAGTTGAGGCTATTTTAATGAAATCAAAGGCGATAGAGGAGAACACCACATCATAATAGGAATACCATCTGTAATTTATAATATTAATCAAATCATACTTTTTTTTTCTACTTTCTGGACTCTGCCTCATACAATAAAAAGTGCTGTCTTCTAAAATGTCAAGTTGTGCAAAAAAAAAAGTATAAAACAAAGAAAATATTGGTTCGTACAACCTCATTTCCAAACTTTACTGTTTTCAGGATAATTGTACATTTTGAAATAGTCTTTGTGTTGCAATCAATACGAGAGAAAGATTGGATAAGGTTATTTCTTTGTGCCAGCATGTATAAAAGTAAATCATCACGGCACTTTTGCTTTGGGACAATGTGCTTTTTTTAAATCTTAATTTTATAATTATTATAATATCAACACCCGGATACACAATGGAATCTATCAAAAGCATGAAACAAGGCTGTACGTCATGTACAACCACACAATATCCATTGTTTTGTGTGCGTGATTGCTATAAAACCCGTTCAAACCAGAATATTCATCTTATAAAGTATATTTAATAACACAGATCTCTATATCACCATTATCAAGTTTTATCTTTACCTGGATAAAATGACATTTTTGATTTTTATAATCCCGATGATGTTCTTTGTTAGTGTTTTTTATCAGTTAGAAACAATACCAGTGAGCGCATTACATGGATTAATTACAGTTTTATTGTGATTTGTGTTTATGATTTGAACAGACTTCAAGTAGTATTCGATCCCTATACTATAAACTAAATACTAAATACAGAATTGAGTTATAAATCTTCTTTTTAATTCACTCCATATATCACCAAGAATGTTGCAGAATATTCAACTAATGTTTTTTCCCAACCTTAATTTACCAGATAAAGTTGAATATACCAAAAATGTTTTTTTACAAACTCAACCAATCTTGTCTGTTTCGGTTCCAAAGAAATGGTCTCAGTAGAGAGAAATCGTTTTGTTCATTCAAAAGCTTATCTTTTGCTAATTATCTTTGCGGTTGATATCATCATTTCTCATTAGTATTTTCACGCGTGCTTTTGTTTCAATATATTTTGGCTTTTTCTTTGGGTTTAATCAAATTGGAAAAATCTGCAATGATTTTCTACATATAAAAAGAAACTTTGGCATAAAGACAATGCCTATTGAAAATAAGATAGGTAGTCCGTCCGTTTGGTATTTAACCTTTTAGAGAAAATTAAATGTGGCGCTTACCATCCAACATTATCATCCCCAGCGTTGTTGAATAAAAAAAATAGTGTTTGTTGGGAAACCATTCATCTCTACATATGACTTCTGTCATAATTGTATTTTGCTGGAGTTTATAAATAGCCATTCTGTTGTTAGTCTATAATTAGAAAGCAAGAATATTGGGGACTCGTGATGCTTTCAAAATATACTTTTTTTTTTCTCTTTATCCTTTTTTTTAAAAAAATAAAATAAGATGAAGAGGCCAAAAGATATGTTTGGAAAGGCTAGAAGAAAAAGAAACTTGATAGTGTTTTTTAATAAATAAACATGTGCTCAATGATAATAGCCAACAACAATAAAGAAAGATTAAATAAAAATAGAGATAATAGGTAAAAGATTACTAACTCTTCTTCTGTGCTTCAACTACTTTCGGACTTTTTGTTTCTGAAAACATGTACATTTTCGTCTTCATCTCCCCTGTAAGCAGTGCCATCACAAGCAATAATATATTTTTGTATATTCCGTGGAAATCGCTAAATGAATTATAAAAATATGTTGGTCCATCTGATTAAGGTAGTATATAAATAAAGGCTAATGTCAATGCCACTTTTTTTTTTACATTTTCTTTTTTTACATATAAAAAAAAAAACCTCCCTTCATCAAAATGACTATTGCCTCACCTTTACCCCTTTCTGATTATGAAATCGAAGAATTGAAAGCACGTTTTCAAAATGCTGGTCAAGGACACGTATTCAAGTTTTATAACCATCTTGGTGAAGAAGAGCAAGCTGCACTTTTAAATCAACTCAAGGAAATCGATGTTGAAAACTTGAATTCCATTTATGATAAAGCCATTCAAGGTGCCACTAAAATGAATGAGGAGCTCGCCATTGAGCCTCTCCCTCAGACCGTATTTGACTCTGTCTTGAAGCACCAACAGGCTCAGATTGATGAATGGGAACAGCTTGGTCTTGAGAATATTGCTAAAGGAAAGGTTGCTGTTATTTTAATGGCAGGTGGCCAAGGTACTCGTCTTGGTTCTAGCGCTCCTAAGGGCTGTTATAATATCAGTTTGCCCTCTGGTAAGACTCTCTTCCAGCTTCAGGCTGAACGCATTCTTAGAGTTCAAGATTTGGCTAAGCAGTTTGCTCCCAATGGTGAATCTAAATGCATCATCCCTTGGTATGTTATGACTTCTGGTCCAACTAACAAGCCTACTTATGATTACTTCAAGAAAAACAACTTCTTTGGCTTGGATGAAAAGAATGTCATCTTCTTTGAGCAAGGTACTCTTCCCTGTTTGACATTGGATGGAAAGATTATTTTGGAAGACAAGTTCAAGGTAAATAATATTAGTAATAAATTAACAAATATTCAAGGTAAACCAATGTCATGTTAACAAATTATTTTCACTGAAATAGGTTGCTATTGCTCCTGATGGAAACGGTGGTATTTACAAGGCTGTTCAAAACAAAGGTGTTATTAGATCATTGAAGGAACGCGGTATTGAATATACCCATTGTTATTGTGTTGATAATTGTTTGGCTCGTGTTGCCGATCCTGTATTCATCGGTTACTGTATTTCAAAAGATACTGATTGTGGTGTCAAGGTGGTTGGAAAGGCCGCTCCTGAAGAGCCAGTCGGTGTCGTCTGTGTTCGTAATGGAAAGTTTGGTGTTGTTGAGTATTCCGAAATCTCAGACGAAACAGCTCATGAACGTTACCAGGATGGCTCATTGAAATATGGTGCTGCCAATATTGCTAATCACTTCTTCTCTACTGCCTTCTTGGAGCGTGTCCCAACCTTCCAAGCTGAGCTCGAATACCATATTGCAAAGAAGAAGATTAAATATACTGACCTTGAAACTGGTGAACAGATTAATCCAAAAGCCAATTCTGGCATGAAACTTGAGTGCTTTGTGTTTGATGTATTCCCCTATGCTCAAAATATGTCTGTCCTTGAGGTCCATCGTGAGGAAGAATTCTCCCCTTTGAAGAATGCTCCTGGCTCTGGCACTGACTGCCCTGAAACATCCCGTCGTGACATTGTCGCACAACATGTCCGCTTTATTGAACGAGCTGGTGGCAAGGTTGTTGGTCCTTCTTCAGAGAACTGTGAAAAATTCATTTTTGAGATATCTCCCTCTGTTTCATATGCTGGTGAAGGCATTGAACATATTGTTCGTGGAAAGACTGTCAGAGCACCTATCATGATTGATACTCTCCAAGATTTGATTCAAGCAACCTTTTAATTTTCCTCCCCTCATCTTTCTTGCACCGCATTTTTTTGTTTTATAGTTTTATTATACATAAGTTTCCTTCATTTTCCCCCCAAATCATTCTATCATTGTATTCGCTCTAATTAATCCTTTTGCTTAAATAAATATTCATAAAAATATTATTCTCATATTAATTTTTTTTTTTCGCTGAAAAATACATTAGGTATTTTATTTACCCAATTTAATAATTGTCAGTTTCATTTTGAACTGTTGTCTGGTTCTTTCATATGCCATTAAGAAAATGTTGATGTAAAGCAGGGTCCAACTGCTAAAAAAAAATAATCGTGAGTATAATCTCTATAAGGGTTATAGCTGAAGTTTTAAATTTTTGATATACTTCGTCAATCCAACATGATATCCGTGCATTCCTGTATCTTCTACTGGGCTTTTCACCAAACTACTTTAATTTAATCATTGATCGGTTTTTTAAAACAGACACGCTGGACGTACTTTAATATCTTTTTCGTCTTTTGCCGCGGTTCAACGCACTGTGCTTCAAAAAGGATGTATCACTTTCTCCTGTTTTATCCAAAATGCAACCTAGTCTAACCCTTGGGTATACCTCTGTGGTTGTATTTTGATGAATCATATTGTAGTGTTCTATTCTTATTTCCTTTTAAATTGATTATTTAAATTGAGAACGAGTGGTGGAAATGAGAGCCTATAATAGCGACCATCATGATGAAATTTAAATTACAACAAAGCTTTAATGGAGTCACTTACATTTAGGATCTATCATGAAAGTCTTATTTCAAGTTAATCCCACAATTTGTAAAAGAACAAACAATGCCAGTCATATATTATAACAAACTTTTAATTATAAGTATATTATTTTTTTATAAACTGAAAAAGTTCTCCATATTTCATCATTTAGACTCGCATGAAACATTCAAATATTGCATTGTATAAATGTAAGTGAAGATTTAATTTTATCTTTACGAAAAAGTGCCGCTCCCTTTGGTGAATGTTGCTAAATTAAGAACTTAATGAAAACAAAATCATGGATAAGTGGAGGGCCACTCCTGGATCAATAGAGTAACCTTTTCTTTTGAAAATAGAGAACATTAAGTATGTGTCATGTCTATTTCTTAATCACTGATTCGCAAAAGATAAAATCTATAAAAGGCCATCAATAGATCCCAACAAAATCTAACCACTCATAGAAAAGTAAAGTCATCAGAAACCTATATCCTATCTTTACTTGAGAGTTGCAATGCCTAAAAAGAAAGAAAAAAAGAGTTGTATGAATATTACAGACGGGGTAAAGTTGAAATGTTTTTCAATGGATCTCAAATTGATTTAGGTTTTTCTAGAAGTGATATTCCAAGTAAACCTGTATTGACAAGGTCCTATTAACAAATTACAAGTTCCTTACACTAAAAACGAATTTATTTATTAGGAGCTTATTCTATAATAACAATTTTTGATAAACCCTAATCTGTGGTCGAGTCAATTGATTGTGTCATATGGTAAATATAATAGTTACTTGAATTTCACTAATCCCATACTAATTTCTTGGTTTTTAACCCAAGTATCATACTCCTACTTGATTGATGAACATCAGACTCAGGCACTTGTATGTTAATCATCTAAATTTTATATGTCAGAAGATGGTGGGCATCAATAATACGATTAAATGATGAATAAAACGGTAGATATGAATATGAATGGTTCAATTAGTGAAATATTTTGCTGCACTTTTGCGGAATTTGGGCATAATGCAGCAAAATAACAGAGCAGGCATTTGTTCAGAACAAAATGATTTCATTGAAGAATAGATTAAAATATATGACATTATTAAATAAGCATGAGATGAATTAATGAAGTATAATCACAAGTTTGCGAGTATGTTGCAGTATAAACAATAACGTATAAGAAATTAAATGAAGAAAGCAATTACTTTTATATTATTACAGGTGCGTATTTTAGTATAATATGTACAAATTTTTAATTTTACTTTTTACATTTTACGAAAATCAAAAACACAGATAAGTCATATAGGAAGTTTAAGAGGTATATTTAATAGATAGGTTGATAACTGAATTTTAATGTATATGCTTAAGCTGTTTATTAAAAAAAAATGCGTATATTGTAAATCTAAATATGATCCTCATGGATTGTTTATACATTGACTCCATCCAATGCATAATAAATCTAAACCAATTCTTATTAGTGACTGGTTTTAATTTTATGAAAACTTGGTAGTGAAGTTCTCAACATCTAAGTCGACAACTAACTGATGATTGAAACAAAGAATAACTTTTTCCTTGTTTTAAAGTTACAGCTACTGTATACACAGCTTCAACTACAATAGAGAGGAGTAGAGAATAATGTCATATAAAAAAAATCTTTGGGCTGTTTTAAAGACAAAGGATAAAAATAAAAATTAAAACAGAACTACATAATGAGGAAAAGACAGCGGAAGGAATAAATGAAATGGTAGCATTAAGCCTTACTAGGTCTTTAATTTCTTGAGGGAAAAAAAACACAAGAATTAGTATTAATTAAATTATAGTATATTTGTGTTTACTTAAAGGTTGTGTATATAAGGAAAAATAAACAAATTTTTGGAGATGTGTTTGTTTGTTTGTTTGTTTGTGTAAACATATAAATATATAAATATATATATACCTATTGTTCTATTAGGCTTGAGGTAAGGTACCAGCCTGAATTCTGCACAGGCGGCTTCTTATATAACCTTTGTTATTTCAAATCTGGTCGCAGAAAGTGAGGAGGACAGGAAGTCAAGTCGACAAAATTGTAATCATATTCTTTCAGATTGACATCTAAAATAGAATGAGTTTATGCAACCGTAAATCTACATAAGTGATTGACCCATTTTAGTACAACTAAAAGTTCAATGTAGTGGGATAAACCAGTGATGTATAATTCCCGAAAATATAAAAAACGTGGCGAGTCTCCTCACAGAAATATATTCAATCGTTGCGGCCAATGCCACGAGGGATGTATATCTATTTAATAGATATATATTTATATAATTTTTACAGGGAGGCACCTGGAGATGGGGGTAGCCAAGG
>VCJM01001733.1:68777-79219 GCA_024139495.1 Backusella sp. ASU-2019c | reverse complement strand
TTTTTATGTTTTTTTTTTTTTTTTTTGTAAATATACTTGAATAGGTTTGATAGTCTTAAAGATTACCTAAACCACGAGGAAAAGTGCCCAAGTGGTGATTTTATTATTTGTTAGTCAAGAGGCAGGATGAGAATATTTATTAATAATTGAATTACGATAAGACAAAGGTTGATAACGGAGAAGATTTGCTTTTTTAATTAATATGGTTTGCATTATATTTTTTACTTTAACTCATTTTTATTATGTCAGAATGCTGTTTTCCCAAAAGTATTGATTTGTGTACTGGCCGAATATCCTAAAAAGTAGTCAGCCTATTATTTCTTATCTTATCCGTATCATCCAAAGATAACCACATTACTTTAAGTATAGATGTTCTTGAGATATTATGCTCGATTCTCTTTTTGTTATTAATCACATTTATTTGTTTATAAAATCAGGCTTATTTGAATGGTTTCTTTATACCTGTTAGGTATGCTTGGACTTCAGTTGTACAGAACATTAAGATGATATCAAATTCAATGTGACCGATCACAAGAAAAAAGAGATATAGGTGTACAGCACACACCCTTATTTGCTCAATTAGCATAGACGTGGAACTTGTGATTTTTAAAAAATAGAATGTAAAGAAAACGATTTATCGATTGATATACCTCTTGATTCATATTTGAGTTGCTTGATCTAATCCTACTAATCAATTAACTATGCTGAAACAACAAACTTATTGATTTTTTTATTGTCCTTCTAATTTTGACCAAGTTTTCAATTGCATCAATCTAAAATTACTTCAAATACAAGGTGTCAGAGACATGCTTTTTTTTTCTTATGACCACAATAAAAACCTATTTATATAACTGTAGGTATGACACTGCAAGAAAATTTACATGATATCATCCCTCTCATCTTGTATTGGATGCAATGCCTTATTTTCACTCACTAAGCTCTTTATTACTATTTAGTATCTCGTCAATATAGCCATAATTGACAGCGCCAAATTTTGAAGGTTTTACAGTAGAAGAGAATATGCCAATATACTCAAATTATTTAAAATGCTATAACTAGTTCTGCCCAATAATGATAGCGATGAATTATATATTTAATAGTCATAAAGTATCTTTATCACTACATATGAAGAAAGGAATATATATAATTTAATGTTTTTTGGTTTATTACTTCAATATAAAAAAAAATTGTATCAAACATAACAGTTGTAATAAGTAAAAAAGTGTAATATTATAAAATTAGCTAAAAGTAAGAGTGGAATAGCAAATGATTCTAGATTCAAGTTTAGGCCTTGTTTGCATTCTTAAATGCGGCAACAATTTGGTTTGCTTCAACAGGCTCTGAAATGGATTGCCATGCAGTCTCCAAGCGACCTCTTTGTTCAGCCTCCTTGACACGGTCATGTAGTTTAAGACGACGCTTAGGCGTAGGTGATAATTTGGCAGTGAGTTCAAAGTTCCATCTTCTGAAGAAGAATACCTTGACGACATCAAGGAACATAAAGTATACAAGAGATATACCAAGAACAGCAAGACCCCAAGGATAACCACAAGGTGCTACCTTTTCTCTTTCACCAAAGACACCATAGACAGAGAAGAAGAAGGCGAGTACCTGAGTACCTAAAATACAAACAGTGAAAATCCAGTGAGGAATATTCTTCCACCAATAACCAGGTACACGGGTAGAGAAAATAACAAAGTGAGGAGCTATGTATTTTACATAAGTTAGTCAGTAATTATTTTCAATGTTGTAATTATATTTGGCTACTGCAAATTTACCTGATGAAATGTGTAAATACATGATAGAGTGTAATTCGTATGGGCCAACGTGGAAAACATCACGAGCAATATAGAAGTGAGCAAAGGAAAGGGCAGCGAGTAAAACAGCCAATACAGTGGATAAAGTCAACAATTGACCAATACGCCATTTATCGGGTTTTTCGGAAATTTGTGTATTATCAACAGAGATGACTAAAGTAGCAGCATCGTTCTAATATAGTAATAATATGCATGTTAATATTACGTTAACCAAATATAATAAATCTATTATTATATACTACTTACCAATACACAGATCATGATCAAAAGAATAGCAGGCATGTTCCAATCTTCAACCAATGTAATAATAAACATAAAGAGCAAGAAATGAATGGTGGAGGTGATACGGTAAAGAGCATAGGATCTGAGACGCTGGAAAATAGCACGAGAAGTCTTGACACCATCAATAATAGTAGACAAACCAGGAGCCAAGAGTACAATATCAGCAGCAGAGCGAGCAGCATCAGTACAGCCTTCGACAGCAATACCAACATTGGCTTTCTTCAAAGCAGGAGCATCGTTAACACCATCACCAGTCATACCAACCAAGTAGCCCTTATTTTGAAGCAATTCAACTACACGATATTTGTGTTCGGGAATAACTTGAGCAAAACCATCAGCACGTTTACAATGTTCAGTAACTTCTTCTTCAGATTTACTGGGATCAACCAGGTGGTTAGCATCGAGAATAACACGACCCATACCAAGACGGGCACCGACTTCCTTGGCAATAATCAATTGGTCACCGGTAATCATCTTGACATCAACACCAAGTTCATTACAATCACGGATAGTTTGAGCAGAGTCAGGACGAGGAGGATCAAGCAAAGAAATCATACCAACCAATTCGAATTTGGAGAGGTCACCAGGAATAGTCTTGGCAACACCTAAAGCACGAAGACCACGACGAGCAAGATTGTTAACAGCATTTACAGCATCATTACTACCTCCAGCAAGGCGGATGATAACTTGAGGGGCACCCTTAGCAACACGGAAAGATTGGTTTGTAGCCAAATCCATAATAGTAGCTTCAGTCATCTTAGTAGTAGGGTTGAAAGGTTGGAAAGCAGTAACCTTGTAGCCAGGCACATCCAAAGTCTTTGGTGGGCGGTTCTTCAAAACCTCAAGTGATCCTTCGGCAGCACGTCGAACAGCAGCTTCAATAGGGTCATTAGCTCCTTGCTCAGCAGAAAGGTAGGAGTAGAGGAGAATGTCGTCAGCAGTATAGTCACCATTTAACCAAGGTTCATCAAAACTCAATTCATTCAAGGTAAGAGTACCGGTCTTGTCAGAGCAAAGGACTGAGACGGAAGCCAGTTCTTCGACGGCAGTCAAGCGCTTTACAATAACCTTCTTTTGTGCAAGCTGCTTAGCACCCAAAGCCATTGTCACAGACATAACGGTAGGGAGGCCAACAGGAATAGCAGCAACAGTCAATACCAAACAGTTCTCAAGCACTCTCTTCCAATCACCTTCAGGGGTACCTCTAAAGCGAACAAGCTGGTAGATCAAAATGACAACGACAAGTACAATAGTAGACCAAATCAAAACGTTACCAATCTTACCAATCACCTTTTGGAAGTGACCTTCTTCATTAGTGATGGCAATCAAATTAGCAGCACGACCAATAAAAGTATTAATACCGGTCTTTGTAACCACAGCCAGCTGTTGACCTTGCTTTACAATACTAGAGGAGAACACAGTGCTTCCCTTCTTCTTGCTAACAGGAAGAGATTCACCAGTAAGGGCACTTTGATCGATCAAAAGTTCAGTTTCATTAACTTCACCTTGGGCACCAAGACCCAAAAGACGGGCATCAGCAGGAATAATATCACCGATACGAAGAATAATAACATCACCAGGAACCAGCTCTTTGACATTAATCTCTGTAAGTTCACCATTTCTCCAACAGCGGGTCTTGAGGGCCAATGTCTGACGGAGGGCATCTAATGCAGACTCAGCCTTGGATTCTTCAATAAAACCAATCAAGGCGTTGATAAACAGCAGGGCCAAGATAATACCAAAGTCAATCCAGTCACCTACAATGGCAGCAATAATACAAGCAATTTCAATTAAATATGCAATCGGTCCAAGGAAATAGGAGAGGAACTTGAGAAATGGGTTAGTCTTTCTCTCAGGAAGTTCATTTAAACCAAACTTCTGCATGCGTTCGTCTACTTCTGCGGTCGATAAACCTGTAGCAGGATCAGTATGAAGCAAAAGCTCTAATTCAGGAGAGATATCGTCCTCATGCTCAACATGCTCGTGCTCTTCAAACTGGACTTCTTCCTTCTTTTCTTCGTCTGGCTTGTTATCAGCTGACATTGTTCTCTATATTGACTCTATGGCAGGCTCACAGAAATGGTAATTTATGAAAGTAATGCCTTTTTATTCAAAGGTGGACTATCCCTCTAGTTATCTTATAAATAAGAAAAGAAAACTTGAGAATAATAAAGGTAGTGAAAAACGAATTAAAAAAAGAGAATAATTTAATAAGAAAAAGAAAAGAAAAAAAAAGATGAAAAAAAAGTTCTGTTCCCTTTATATTGATGCTAGGGGAAAGGTTGATTTGATCTTGTTCACGCGTCGTCTGATTAGTTTTTAGTGTTGCAGGCGGATGATCAAAACGACGACATTTCTGGAGCTTATAGTGATTTTCTGATCTCTACTAATAACAAGGTTTTCAAGGTGCACT
The DNA here is from genome assembly GCA_024139495.1 of Backusella sp. ASU-2019c. Classification (NCBI taxonomy): domain Eukaryota; kingdom Fungi; phylum Mucoromycota; class Mucoromycetes; order Mucorales; family Backusellaceae; genus Backusella; species Backusella sp. ASU-2019c. The sequence continues at coordinate 74,707 of VCJM01001733.1, read as the reverse complement.
AAAATGGATACGGGCAATATTGGATTTCGATGGGAAAAAAAATTCAAATCAAAACAAATCAGTGATGTAAATGATGAGCATGAACCCTTGTATTGTAAACATGTTTATTTAGCAAACAATATAAACTTTAATAAAGCCAAAATGTTAATTGACTACTTTTATTTCATAACAAGATTAATCCGTAAATCATGCTCATTGACTAAACAAAACAAAAAAAAACAATTCGAGATGGTTACAGTCAAAACAAAACGATGCTTCCAAAGTTTCTAATGTAAGCCTAATCTATCTACCCGCTAAAGTCCAATAAATCCAATAAACTTGAATGGTATTTTGTGGTCAATATACAGTATCACATGTAGGATATGGAAATGTTTCACGAAAACCAAGTACTGTATGTAAGTGTGCCATGTAGAGCCTAGCTGTCGGGGAAAGGAGCGATGCAATGTATAAATAATTAACAAATATCGTGTGAATAATGATGAATACAAAAAGTTATTCCAGATTGTGTATCTCATAAGTAGTATGACCCTGGTTATACTTAATTTCATTTTTTTCTTCTTTTGCAACCAAAAAAAAAATTTTTTTTCTTACAATAAAGAATGAGAAAAAATAGCCAGGGGTTCCTTTGTTTGTCTTGAATGTACTTTATCCCTTTTTTACTCAGTCTTAATTTTGGCATTTTCCATGTGAATTGCTCAAAAATTAAAAGCTTTGGTTTCAGCTATTTTGTGATCTATACTTTCGATTTGCATTAATCTACTCTCTTCTTATTACTCTTTTAAAATAAGATTGGAATAACGAAAGACCGACGTGATACAGGATCAAGGTGAGAACCAAGCTTAGCAACAAGAGCAAACAATAAATAAGCATAATCTTTTTTTAAACTAGTAAAACCAGGGGAAAGTTTTTTTTTTTTTTTCTTTTATTTTCGATCCATCCCATGACTATATAGTAACGATCATAATGTTTATATGATAAAGTAGTAAAATGACCAACATGACATAAAATGTTTATTACGTTCCTGTAATTTATATGTAATTGTATATATGTTTTGTTTTTGCCACATGTACAAAATCTAATATTATCAAACATGGTGTAATTTTTGGACTCAGGTATCACACGACGTTCTCGGCTTTACGTCGCACCACGTTTGAATTCGGAATAGCTGCTCCAACAAGAGATATTCCAGAAAAAAGTAACGTTTACTTTCTTTTGTTTAAAGCCATATTTATTGTTTTGGAAATTTAGTCTTATAAAAAAAGGAAAAGTAGAATAAATTTGAATATTTTTATTATTACTATTACTAATATTATGTACAATTTATTATTATTATATTGAAAGAAATAAAAATAAAAGTAGAATAGAATCGGAATGAAAGCCATAAAAAAAAGAAAAATAATAGTATGATCTCCCAAATCAAAAGTCACTTGAAATCAGATACAATTTACAATATCAAAGCAATAAATAAATAAAAGTATTAGTGCTGAGGTAAGGGGTGTACTGAAAGTAATATGATGGGAATTAAAACTTTGGATTATTTAGTGCTTGATCTGTCCATTAATTAGATGTGTATTTGGTATTTGTTTGATGATGATACATATTTATACCGTTGTTTTCATCATCTTGGTCATCATCATCAAATTCTATACCTGGATTAGCCAAACCTGCATTATAGCTAGCACGAGGGCGGTTAAAGGAAGCCTCGGATGCAAAACCTCGCTCTATATTATTTAAAGGTATATCGGGTGTGGCCGATTCCAATGTACTATTATTGTTGTATATATTTAATGGAGAACCGTTGGCTTGGTCGCTATAATGCTGATTCTTCATCTCTCTTCTTTTTGATTCATTAGCTTTATTCGGAGGTAGAGGTTTAGACGTGTTATAGGCTGTAAATTCTGTATTAGCTTCTGCGGGTACTGCCCCTTTCTGAGTGAGAGGTACGTCACTGTCTGTCGATCCAGCTGATCCATTTTTATTATTTCGCTTCACAAGCTCTGAGTCACGGAAAACGTCTATGCTTCCTCGATTTCTATCCAAAAAACGTGGTATTGGCATATTACGGTCTGCTGCTTCTTTTGTTCTTCTTTCTTTTTCATATTCGCTCCATTTCTTCATAGTGATTAGGCTACTGTCAAATTCACCTTGTTTATCTGCATGACCTCCTTTTTTATCTGCTTTTACGCCTTCAACTTTTCGAGTATCGCCCCAAGAAAAGTCGTCAAAATGCCAGTAAGCATATGTCGGTAACACAAAATTCCAAATGGGTAAACTAAACAAGTAAACGAGCATCCAGCAAACATAGACTATTTTTCTACTAGTCATTACAATTAAAACAGCTGGAAGACCCAAGATAACGGCAAGTAGAATAAGAGGGATAAGAGCAGGCTGTCCAAGAATAGCCATGACTACTAAGTAGAGTGTAAAAGAAATGGCAGCGGGAAGAGCTAGTGTACCAACTAACTCCATAAAAATTACGAATTGCATTGAGAAGCAGAAGGTACCGCAAAGGTCATGTACAAACAATAACTCCATAAGGTTGTGAATAGTTGAATTGATCCATCGTCTTCTTTGGGAAAGCAAAACAGAAAATGTATCAGGGACAACAGTTTTACAACTATAAATAAAAATAAAGTTAAAAAAAATGAATCTTGTTGGCAGTATAAAATTTTAAATCTTGTTGATCCCCTAAAAAAGAAAGGAAAGAACACTTACACAGCTTGTGGAACAAACATCATCTTTCGATTTGGGAATGTCTTGAGCATTAAAGTCGATAAATAGCGATCTTCACCTAGTAACAATAGATTTTTTTTATGAAGCGTATCGACAACATTCTCAGAATAACGTTCAACAATATCGGGATTGGCGAGAATAGGTACCCAATAGCCGTCTGGCCCTTTTGGCGCCTTAATTCGGTACATGCAAAAGCATCCTGGAAGACATGTAACCCCGCCAAATACTGATTCAAAGGCTTTACTTTGATGATGGGAGATGTAGTATTCAAACACCTGTATCATGGTAACCCAGCTATCTGTTTTATTGGCAATTTTTGTTTCGCCACATAAACCTGAGATTTCAGGATCTTTTACAGCACATGATATCATTCTAGAAAGAGCATCTGGAAAAAGTTTTGTATCTGCATCAACCATTAGAACAATTTCATAAATATCAGGAGAAATGCCCGTAATACGCCATATTCCATTGAAGAATTCGTATTCCATAGTTGTCATTCGTTCATCAAACATAACTTTTTGCATAAACTGCATGAGGATGATCTGTGAGTCACGCTTTCCACGGTTTCCTGGCTTTTCTGCTTCCGATGCCTCTTGTGGGGTACCGCATTTAACAATTGTAATCATAGGTACTCGCTGTTGATGAGATTTGTCAACAGTGGTATCGTCATATTTGTAAAAACCAGCGTAAACTTTGGCCATATTGTTCTGGCGAGATCCGTCTGCTAATGCAACATATGACTTTGCTTCTACTTGATCAACAGGAACAATTAAGTCTCGCATCATGCCAACACAAATATCCGGAGTTGAATTGCTTTCTCCTGAACCTGTCACTATACCATCACAAACTACTAGCAGTAGTTTGTGACTGTTTGGATAATCACTGGTAGCAATTGAATCAAGGGTTACACGGATGCCTGCTTCACCTTCAGAGTAGCATGTAACTAAACAAATTGTGTGTGCAAGTGGGTAGTTGAATGGCATATAGTCGGGAGGTGGTTGCCGAACAGCATGACGCGAAAGAGGTAAGGGGCAAGTAGTATGTGGCGCTGAATTTGTATCTGTTGTGCTTGTAAAATCAGAAGAGGTAATTGACGAGCGTCTTGGCATGTTTACATCACTAAGAAAACGTGACGATGCTTGGGAGGGAGAGTTATAGAAAACTGATTGTCTGCTTGAATTGAAGCCATCGAATGGACTTGCTCCAAAAAAAGCTGAATTACGAGTTTCAACCATAGTTGTACCATAGAGCATTGATTGACGACTCATGTGACCTTCCAGAGCACTGTAATTACATTTATTAAAGTCATGAATAATTTAATAATGAGAAAGTTGTCATTATTGTGTTGAATAAAATTACCTATTTGGGGATCTCCACACGGGTGTTGGACCCTTTTCAGAATCGAAACGGGTGGAACCATGCATTGGTTGTGTAAACCGAGAAGTTTGAGGAAATAAACTTTTGCGCTTGTTATTTCCATAGATGTTCGAAGTGTGTTTTGCTTTAGGTAAAGGAGCACCAACTTGCATATTTGTTGTCCAGTTTTCAATTTCAGCTTCACGCTTCATTCTTGAAGCATAACTTTCACCTTCTTTGAATGTTCCCAAATTCCATGAAAGAAACCAACCAAAGATAACGGCCAAAGCAAATTTAGTTACAATCACACCTAGAATTACCACAAGTGAGACGTATAGTACGATATTGGATGCCATACACCCAATGCTAAGAGTATCAAGCGATCCAACCTTAATGGTAGCTGATAGGCATCGTGCTTCTTTCTCCCACTGTGCTCCAACATCTTTATTTGCCTCGACTTTAGAAGTGACATCCTTTCCATTGAATTGGGTAGGGTCCGCCAACATTTTCTCGATTAAGCCCCCAGAAGGCACTTTGTAGTATGCTGTTGGAATAGATTGTAATAAATTAAGGTTTAGGACATCCCTACAATGATGTTATCAAAGCGTTAATATAAGGTTTAAAATCCGATAAGAAGATCTGTACCCGTTGTACACAATTAAAGGACTTTCTGGGGTAATGTCGTCCCAGTCGTAATATACTCTGCCAGCTTTATCGTATCCGCCTTTGTTATTGGGAACTCCCTGTGTTTGAAAACTTGCGTATTCACTTCTTGCAGTAGACGATAAATGACATGCAGTTTGGTTTGAAAACATAGATGGGTTAGGTGGTACGGTTGCATTAGGATTAAATAAGTCACAAGGAAAATAAATTGGCTGATTGCCTTGGACAGGTATAAAAACTTCTTCACAGTCTGCTTGCGGCGATTGAAATAAAAATGAAGCATCCATGCCACCAGCATTAATAGGCGAGTAAATCAAGTTTAGATTGTCAGTAGAATTAACCAAATACGATATCTTTGGATGTGAATTCCAGCTTGCTAGTAGGTATGCCCAGCCATTGATGATCACATACCCAGCACCGACTTCGCCACCCTTTAAGCTTAATGGTGGGGCGGGACATACGGCCTGTGTAAAGCCAAAAGTCAGAAATCCCACCATCCCCATAATGACTAAAATAAACGAAACTAGTCCGATTTTTTCGCGCCATGCGTTTTGAGCGGGGCCATTTGGTATACCTATGTATACAAAGAAATGTTAAATTACTGGTATGCTAAAATCAAGATCAATTAACCCCCTCTCGCCTCCCTTAGGTTTTTTTTAACAAATCATACCCACACAACGGAGAAAGGGGCTCGGGATGCAGCAAGTTAATATATGGCAATAAGTTAACCATGGATTGAAATCTGTACAACTTCTCTTTTTATCCGAGTTATAGTCTATGGAATTTCCAAGTAGTTCATCGTCTTGTTTCTCTTCTCTTCCTAATATGCTTCTTCCACGTCGTAATAAAACTTCTCGTTTAGTAGGTCTTCTCTCTAGTTGTCTTACTGGTTGATTTCCTGTTGTACTTGGGGCAAGGTTTGTCTCGTCTTCTGTTGTGTTCGTAACTCTTTGTCTGTAGTGATATAGACGGTTATTTGGATCATTCCGCTCACGTTCAGGACGTACAAGTGATTTTTGTCTACGAGGTTTATTCCCATCGGCTGCTTTTGATGATTTCGATAAATTGCGCCTCAAGGACGTTGAGCGGCCAATTTCTGGATCACTCATTTTTAATAATTTTTAAAGGGGTTATCTTATTAAACCTTCTTTTTTTTTCTATGAAAAGTGTTATTGTAC
>VCJM01001729.1:27819-52545 GCA_024139495.1 Backusella sp. ASU-2019c | reverse complement strand
AAAAAAAAAAAAAAACCCAACGTCATAAATTTAACGCCGTTAAAACCATTCGAATTACATTCAATCTCTTTCCATTTGCACTTTTTGTATTATTATGCACTACTAAATTGGCCCATTTGTTTATGCCTTAAAAAACAAGACAAAAAATTATTCATATAGTCTATTTAGCAGATGAAGCAAAGTTCTCGATGATCTGGTAATCGGGAAAGCCTGGGAGATGGGCCTCTATTTTTCATTTCTTTTTAATGGACAGATTGAGTTTAGTTAATCAATGATTTTGTACTCAGCAAAACCCCACAATATTTATTTCTGACTTTTTTTTGGGACTCTTTCCTTTTACTTTTTTTTTTCTTCTTATTACCTCGAAGCGTTTTTAATACAAAGCAAGATATACCCCTGAATAAATAACAAAAACAAAATCGTCTTGTTTTTGTGAATTGTACTTCACCTAGTCTTTTAGAGCGTATACGCCTTTTAGTATTTAAACAACCAAGCAGAATGATACAACTTTCACCATACGCCGAACGAGTCATTGACCGAATAAGCATGATCGGGATGTGGTTAGCAGTAGCCATATGCGTTCGCAATTTCTTCGTTTGTCTTCAACAATATCGAAGAACCCATGGTGTAATGTAAGATAATTTGCTTCCTCTTTCAATACTATCGACAGCTCTATTTATATGTATAAAAAATCTTTGCTTTTTCAAACACAGACATTTGATGAATATGGGTCAGGTTTGCATCCTTTTTGTTCATCGCTTTATTTATGGACTTGTACCATTATTTGAGATAACGTCATGCTCATTTTGGCCTTTACTTGTATCGTATGTATTATAATTTCTTACCAAAAAAAATTGATGGATCTGGTATATTAACAATTAAATTATTAGACTATGGCACTTAGGTAACAAATAGCCCACTCACTATCCGTTTAATATCCATCGTGCATTAACACATTTTCACACAATAGATTATATACTCATTTATTTAATTATGTTCAAGCGACTTCTTATATTGGAAGCAGTTGAAGATTCTCTTTGGATTAAGATCGTTGGTCTTTTTTTAATCATTGTCAGATTTGCGGATTGGCCGTACGAACTTGCCTTTCATACAGTGCAAAGAACAATCATGAGTCAAACACTCGCAGCAGGATCCAATTGTCTTGCCCAGTGGTAATATACAATCTTTCTTTTTTCTTTTTTTCTCACTTGCGTATTTATGTAAACCCTTATGCTAAAATCTACTTCGTGCATTTCTAGGGGAACCGGTGTTATCATTTTGAATTTTGTTGCAGATTGTCTCGCCAATCTATTTCTTAGCGGCATGTTTGTAAGAAGGTAACTTTGAAAGTGATATTAATATAATATGTGTCTCATCGCTCTGTATTGTCGTCATATATAGGTTATATATCCATATAAAAATGTCCCGCAACTTGATGAGTCATCGTAATAGAGTGATTGAAGATATCGCAAAAAAATCATTGATCTGCCTTATTTTGACATTTTTTGTCAATTTTGCAATGAACCTACTCAAGACAACTTATTTTATTGGCGATCGCTCAGATGCATTCACTGCCTACTTTGAAATTATAGAATCGACTCTTCTTGTAGAAGCGCTTCGTGTAGACTATACCCGACTTCCTGACCAATCCTTCTGTGAGCATTGTGGCATGGTAATATTACATGGATACTTATCCAACCAAAAAAATAAATAGGAAAGTGGCTAAACTTAATTATTTTACACAGGTGATCCATCATATGTCAAACAGCAATGGAAATAGCAATAAGCGACAAATGGACGAAGAATTAAATAATATCAACATAACATCTATGTCACATAATAACCTCGATCAATCTACTGCATCTTATAATCCAAACCACTCACGTGCATCCCATTCTTCTCCAATCTACAGCAACGACCAGCTGGTATCGTCATTGAGAATACCTACAAATTAAATCGCTTTTTGTTTTACAATTGATTATCAGCTGGCTGATTAACATCACAAAATAGTAATAATAATAATAAAAACTACACAGCAGCAACAGCGACACTAGAAAAAAAAAGAAACAATTCTACTCCTATTAATAGCAATAACTGTAATATCTAATTCCATTTTTTATTTATTTTAATAAATGCAATATACCTTTTTGGCGTTTTACTTCTTTTTTTTTTTCAAGTAGATTTTTAGGAATTATTCAGTTATGGCCTGCTTCCTAAAGTGGGCATAGCTCATTTCTTCTGAGTATATATATTGAACATTTATATCCACTTCTTGATTTTTTTTTTCCGTTTTGACTCTTCTTATTTAAAAGTAAAGTAATAAAAGGTGTCATCCATTTTGTAATTGTTTATAAGTACATGAAATGTACTCTCTATTATACCAAGGTTTTTAACAATCATTCGATATTAATTTATGACTAACATTCTTCAAAAAAAAAGGAATTCTATTTGCCTTAATACCTTACCTCATATCCGTCGTGGCAGTGGATGGCGATGGATCCGATCTCTATGGGCTAAACAGATATCATGTGCTTCACAACCCCAACTACAATATTCATGCAAAAACGGACCCCTTCGAGACTGGCAACAAAATTGGAATGAAATTTAAAGAACAGCATGCTGTCTATATGCTAAATAATGAAAATACTGTAGATGAAATCGTCTATGGTGGCATGGCGCTTGCAAATATACCTTACCGTTATCTTGTTTTTAATTCTAATGGTTCTATTGTTGATCAAGAGCTGTTTTTTAGAAATGCCACGAACAGCACGACATTTGATGTCTTTAATCGTGAGGGGTCGAGGCTCGATCATACTGCGGTGGAATATGTCAAAGTGGGATTCAGCTATCCTGGTGAAAGCGATGAGGTGGATTATATCAGCTATTTGAATCGTACAGCAGTCCATCCTTTTACAGAAGTATATACTCTACATATAAAGGCAAGCCAAGATGATCTGGATACGATGCACGAAAATGTACTTAATAATACCACCATTCCGGTAGAATTTACTCGATTGACGTATGTATTTTTGGATTTATTTCTTAACCATACTAATACATTTATTTCTACTAGTCCTGAAGTCCAGAGAAAATACACGAATGCCCAATTTTCAGTAGATGGTATCACACAACGCTTATGGAAAAAACTTTCCTATAAGCTGGATCTTCCTGAAGGTCAATCCATCAATGGATTCAGAAAATTTAAACTTCGTTCACTCTCATCTGATCCCAGTTATATACGTGAAAGAATATACTATGATATGTTGAACGTTGCAAAAATACCAGGTGCAAAGGGTTCCTATGTGAGGTAGCATAACATTAAAAACAAAAGCTCCGATGTCGTGTAGCTAACATTCATATTGCTATAGATTATTTATTAATAGTGTCCCTCAAGGTCTTTACCTACTTATAGACAGATATGATAGTCCATTTTTAGAAAATATTTTCAAAATGACAGCTGATAATTCTACATCGTCCGATGGTGATAATGGTGGCCATGGAGAGAGTGGCTGGAATCATTACAAGAAAAAAAATGCCATGAAAAAACAAAGACACTCAAATGACAGGAAGCAATCCCGCTACCATAAGAAAAATGATTACATTCGTGACATGATTGATAGAGGTGGTGAGGCCCACGGCGGACTGGTCCATGGCCAAGTGGCAGATATTCAATTTAATAATACCAATATTGAGGGATCTAACTTACAATACAAAGGAATGCAGCCCAGTGCTTATGTCACATTGGGCGGTAAGGAGATGTATGATGTGGTGGAGGATTCTACAGATGGAGATACTATGGATGCACTTATTGCCTTTATGTCCTTTATTGAAAGTACCAAAAGTATAACCTTACCAAATCCTGTTACGAGGCAGGAAGATATAGAAACTCAAAATAAGCTGGTTGATCAATGGAATACATACTTTGATGTTTCAATATTCCTGAAAAAGTACGTTTGAACAAGTTAGATACATATAAAATACTAATATACGGATGCGGTTTATAGTATAGGTATAGAATTGTTCATGAGTAACACAGACGGTTACGCCCAATCTGGTACCAACTATTACTTGTACCAAGATATCTCTCAAAACGGACGTTTCGTTTATATGCCATACAATGTAGATCTCATCATGGGCAGCACATTATTCCCTGATAAAAACGGTTCCAACCCATTCCAAGATTTGGATCGATACAAGGCATTTACTTTTCTAGAAAGACGGCCTTTGCTGAAGCAAATCCTCGCTGTTCCATTATTTAACGAAAGATTCCATACTATACTTAAAGATTATTACTCTGCTCTATTCGAGAGTAGTGCCGTAGGTAATTACCTTGCCTATATTAAGGAGCTTATCCAAGACGATGCCGGTTGGGATCGTGCCCTTTTCCGATTCCGTACAAGCAACTTTGTTGGAAAGGAGGAGCTCTACGAGCAGCTGTTGGAAAATAACCTCTTCAAGTACCCACTAGGCAGAGACTTCTTGCTGCGTCAAGATATTATTCCCTTTGAACAAGCTGTGCGCGGCCCCATTCGTGATACACCTTCTCTTATTGGTGTTTATGAGCAATTTAATACAACTATGCACGCGATGGCTGAATTTGCAACATTTATGAGCTCATACCATGTAACAAATATGACCCGTCTTTACATGGATTCATAATAGAGTATATACCTTATGTTTGAGAATAAATCATCATACACATCGGAAAACAACCTTTTCTATATTAGTTATTGTTAATAAAAATCTTAATACCTTAGGGCACAACCAACGTATTGCTAAATTTTCGGTCTAAATCTACCAGAAATTTTTCTGGTAGATATAGAATTTGTGTGTTTCCATCCAAAATATGTCTAGATTTCTGCTAACATACATAAAGTATTATATTATTTGGTTTGAAATTCAAGTTTTATGCGTCGCACCACCAGTAACTTGTCTGTCTTCTCTTACTCGAAACAGAGTCTACGTTTCTTATTTTCGTTCATTACTTCGTTCTGTTTTGCCACTCATATGTTACAAAATGAAAACAAAATTGTGAACACCACTTTTAAATATCAACATCAGGGATGATAGTTATTCTTTTCGTATCTTGCAGTTATTTTTTGAGGTAGAGACCGATTTAGACTGATTCTATGAGTCGTCTACAAATAGACGGGCTTTAGAAGGAATTTTACAATCTATTGTTTTTGGAATTTTTTTTGGATGGAATTTTTTTCCAACTTGATTGTAAAATTACAAATTCACCGAAATTTAGACATACGTTGGTTGTGCCCTTACGAAGCTGGGGATGTTCATTCTCACATTTCACAGCTTTTTTTTTTTAATTTTCATCCTCAGAGCAACATTAACGCTGCAACTATGAAAATGATTTTTCTTTTCTTTTTCTTTCTTTCTCTTTTTAATAAAGCTAAAACCGATTTTTTATCTACTCAAATATGTATGTTGATTGTGGTAATATTTGTTAAAATTATAAAGCGAAAGCATTCGTAACAAATAGATAAATATTGTTTACCATTGCAAATACATATAAAATACGAGTTATGAGTTGATAAACGACTCGAAATAGTTGTTGTACCTATATTTGCAAAGACACAGAGAGAAAAAAAAGTTATAAATCAATCTCATGGTTGCAGAAACAAGCAAAGGAACCCCCCCTTCTCTATGCCTCTTTCTCACAAGGTGACTATCTATGATAAAAAAATATTTTCCATTGAGTAGTAGATCATTATGCTATAGAAAAACAAAACAAAAATGACACCAAGAGGGAACCAAATGTTACCAGAAAGGGAAAGCAATATTCGCAACTCAAATGTTGGAATCTTTGGTCGGATGTGTAACCTGAGGTCCGAAATGGCTTTATATGGAGATTTGCGCCGCTCTCTCATTGGCCAATCAAAACGAAATCACCAAATAAAGCGGCTATCTTGAAGCACAGTGTCATGTTGATGCTCTGTTTCTTTCTCTCTCTCTCTTTTTTAGCAATTTTAAAAAGCAACGATAAAAGAATTTGCGTCATATACTTCACATGCAAATCACTATCCCATTAAAATTTAGCTTTTGTTATAAACTTGTTCAAACGATGTTGAACTGATGGCTTTCGAATATGTTTATGACAATTTTCAATGAGATTCTATCGAATTAAAAGAAATCCGTTAAGCGTGATAACTATATATAGTTTTTCCGACAGTCTCGTACATTTTGAAAATAAAAAGCCAAAACTATAATCATGATCTACTCGTGTTACTTTTCGGCTATATTTTCTTTTCTTTTTTTCACGATTGCAATCAAATAGTTTTTTTTGATGATATGTAGATGTATATTGGCGAATAATAATTTTTAACAGCAAAATGTACCTTTATTTTGGGTTAGAAATATAAAAAAAAAAACTTTGATTCTTTTAGACGTTATTATAAATGATGTGGCACTTCCAATATGTGTACACACACACAAATAGACTCTTTATTTGTTCCTTTTCTCTTCTGTTATGATTAAGAACATTTTGGCATCAAATGAGTCTTTTGAATCGTTAACGATTATAAATGAATTTGTTATTTGTTATTTCTTCGTACTAAACAGTATGTCACTAATTTATTCGTTTTCTTCTTCCACCTCGTTCACTTATTGTGTAAATTTACACCAAGTTTAATACCATAGTAATACTTAAAATCGGGAGCCAGTTACATTTAGACTTTCTGAGCAGAAAAGGCTGTACAATCAAAGCCACTGGAAATGCCCCTTTTTAATGATATTAGCTAAAACTATGTATGATATGGTGAGATAAGAATTTGTATTTGGCATTTGGAGCATATCGCTAAATATTTGAAGATGTATTAGTTAATGGAAAAATACTTTCTCATTAATAGCTATTGGTCGTCCAACTAAACTGATATCTTGAAAAAGACATTATGTTATCTTTTTTTTTTTCCTTACTAAACTTTGGGTGACACTATTTACGGTTTATTATATTATGTATGTATTTGTTTATTTGTTTATTTAGAGTGTACGCCGTTGATATACGATTTAAATTTATTTTATATATCACTTTTAAAAACAGGATATATAGAATAGGACCACGATTACGCGTAAAAGAAGAGAAAAACACATCCTTTATCACATTATAAATGTGAACATGATACAAGGTGATTTAAAAAAAATCTCAGACTAAAGTTGCGTTAATCTGAATTGGCAATTTAAAATTCGCAGACTTTTAGTGAAACACTAACGGCTCATTCGGGTTACAAGGATAATAAATAGCTTAAACAAATGTATACAAGTTGTTTTTATGCTTGTTTCCCGTTTGTTATTATTTATATTGTTTTGCTCTCTTATGTTTCTATTCACAGAGCCATAAATAACATAAACAAAAGAAAAAGACAGGGGCAATATAGAATTTACGCCTATTTGAATAAAAAAGGCAAGACAAATAAATACGTTCCAATGGTTACTACAAATTAAAAAACAACAACACAAGGTGGGCTTTGCAAATTGTGCAACGAGCATGTTTTTTTTTTTTAAATCAGTTGGCTTTTATTTATTTATTTATTTTATTTTATTTGGCTTCGCCCTTTCTTTTCTCTCTTGTCGTTTTCTATTTTCTTTTTCGTTCAACGCACAATGTTAACAGAAAAACTACTCGCTATCGATAACAGTACCCTCAAGCCTATCCTGCTTCAGAATCCCAAGAAGAAGCCTCCAATGTATAATCCTTTGGATTATGATGTTGCAGTCGCAATTGGTAATATATTAATAATTTATTCAACCAAATTACAGACTCTTACAGCATCTATTATTTCTAATCTGCTGATCTTATGAAGATCTTGGCTCAACTCTTATAAAAGCAAGTTATCTTCTTTTGCAACAAAATGACCTTCAAGAGCATTTTTTTGAATGGTAATATGGTTATATTTTAACGATGTGATTTCTGTACTCATAATATATTGTCTTGATTATTTTTCTTTCGAAAATATTAGGCCAAGTGATCAAAAGGACGATCCAGAAAAGCTTCGTGGTCTACCTCCAGTTTGTCTTTTTGTAAATGGCAATGACTCTAGTTACATGTGGGGTCATCATGCTGAAAACTACAGACTCACCTACTTCTCTGGCTTTAAAAAGAAGATAAAAAACATCACTGTCATTGACGAATTTTCCAACGTTCTCGGATGCATATTTAAACATCCCGAAAAGATCAGGGACTTTTATAGATCAGAGCGGTACGAAAATGAAGATGGCTTCATTGTCGAAGTTGAGGAGACAGAAAACCAAATTAATAAAAAAATCGATGACTTCCTCAAAGCCGACGAGAAGATTTACCAGGGAGGATTGGAGAAGGACAATCTCAGTGAAAAGGAGAAAGAAATTCACGACATGAGTTTGGAAGACCTGAATGCTACTTATGATAAAATTCTTTTATTCTTCCAAAAAATGCATTATCATTTGGAGGAAGAGATCAAGCGTATGCACAGTACTCACCGTATTACTTATATCTTGACAGTCCCCACTAACTGGTCTGACTATGCCTTGGAAGGTATTCGACAAATCGCCCTCAAAGCCAACTTTGTTAAGGACACGGATCACGAACGCAGATTTTGGATCAGAAGAAATAACATTACCACCAGATTAGGTTTGTACTACAGTAACGGCGACCAAAGTTTGCTCAAGCGTGGTTTCGGCCATCTCGTTTGCGACGTTGGAGGTACATCAACCACAATCGATGCTTTCCAAATTTCTGGTACCCATAAGGAACTCAAGATTGGTGATAACGGTTATAAAGATATCCTAAAGAAGAGTATTCCTCGTCACTACAACTTTGGTTCTAATGATCTCGATGACAATATGGAAATCTTACTGGTCGATCACTTGTTTGGCAGCAACAGAGATATAAGTGTTGTCAACAAGTACAAGCGTGATATTTTTGAATGTTTAAGACAATTCCAAATTGAATATAAGGCAGGATTTTGTATTTTTTTTTATAAACAAAACACAAGTTTAACTTTATATATATACACCAATATAGACAAGAGAAATGGCTACTTATCTCAAAGGTGATGAGATTGAGTTCAAAGCCAATAAGCGATTGTTGAATGCTCCTGAGAAATCAAAAGAGTTGGACCCTGCCAAGGAAGGTCAGTTTACAATCAAGTCCAAGACCATGGAACAATACGTCTTTGAACCTGTCTGGAACGATATCAAGGAATGTGTGGATCAAACAATCAAAGCACCAAATATGCCTGTCATTGATCACATTTATCTTGTTGGTGGTCTAAGTAAATCTCATCAGTTGCATCGTCTTTTCCAAGATAACTTTAAGCATGTCAAAATCCATTCCCAGGTATTTGCAGAGTTTCTTTCTACCGAGAGTCTTGCCAATTCAGGTGCTCTTTATTGTGCTTACACCATATTCAATGAGTTCAGTTCAGTCCCTCAATTAGTCGATAAGTTGAACTTTAGAGATGACAATTTTCAACGCATTTACACTCACTACGGTTAGTATTTGTTTTGTTTTGTTTTGTTTTGTTTCATGTTCTCATATATGTCTACTTCCTTGCTAGATGTTGGTATTGAAAGCTCCAACTTCTCCATTCTTGTAAAGGGTAAAGAAGACGATAAAGTTGATTTCAAACAGGAGCTGTAAGTGATTTATATTTTATAATTGTCGTGCCTTTACTTTTTGCTAACTATCATTTTATATGTAGTGAAATGAACGAGAATTATAAGAATGTTCAAATTTACACAAGTAACATTTTCAATGAAATGTAAGTCTGGATGTTATATTGGATTAAAAGTAAATATATGCTAATTTTCAATTTTAAATAGCCTTAAAACACTTGAAAGTCACCAGTTCGCTGTCGGTAACGTAAGTGATTCTTCATCTAGATCAAAGATTTACAATGCCATCAAAGCAAATCGTGTCAAAATCCGTGATGCAATGCCTGATATGATTGCTGATATTAAAGACAATGCGTCCAACATTTCTGCCGATTATTACCTTGATGGTGCCAATGTAGGCCACACCGCTGTAGAATATAGCACTTCTGCTTATGAGGATTTTGCACCTACCAGTGACATCAAAAAGGGAATGACATTTGCTGAACAACAAGAAACTGCAGGTATACTTCTCACATTATATTTTGCTACTTTCCATTACTGGGCCCATAGTTACCTCGATACACACTTTGAAATGCTTAAAGAAAAGAAATTTTATCATTCCATTACCATTGACAACATTCACGGCTATGACTTACCCAAATCGTATATACGTGGACTCGCTGTAACGGCCGGTATTGTAAATGAAGAGGACAAGCATAAACAGCTTTTGATTTTGAAGCGTGAAGAATCTTCGGCCCTTGCTGTCAAGAATGAGGTATACAAACTCTCCCAGGAAGAAGCTGAAAAACAAAGAAAGGAGCAAGAAGAGATCAACAAAAAGGAAAAGAAAGCTGAAGATCCCGACGACCCAGAGAGTGAGCGCTACTGGACTGCAAAGAAATGGAAAGAAACAAAGTCTGTCTTCATTCTTCAAATTCATTTATCACAAACATCCTGCTTCATGTCATTAGATGAATCGACACAAATCGATACGTTCAAAAATCAAGAGTTGGAGGAATGGAGAAAGAAGCCAGTTGTATTGACAATCAAATCTGAAAACGTACCATTCAACATGCTCGAGATGGTTCGCAATAAAATCTGGCAGAACACAAGCACAACAAAAGATAGTATTTTCCAGATTACTTTTTGTGAAAAACATCAAGCCACTGCCAAGTTTAATGGAGCTCAATACAACAAATTTGTCCACATGTTCAACAAGTACATTGACAAGGTATGTAGCTATACCGTATCTATTCTTGTGGAAAGAGTAACAGTAAACTAACTTTTTTTTTCTTTTTCTTTTTTTTTTTTGGTATTTTAGGAATGTGCTACTTTCGATGATCCCAATGACGTACATAATATACCTATTGACCAAGAGTGCGAACACTGCCAAAATTCCACTGAAACTGAAAAGTGCAATGGTTGTGAGCAGTGTGCTGGTTGTAAACTCACCGTCAAAAACATCGATATTACCGAACTGGTCATCGAGCCCTCCGTAAACGAGTTGTCTTCCATTATCTACTCTGCCTGTGTTGAAAACAATTCCATGTTTGCCAAGTATAAGGTCGACCATGCTCTTATTATGGGTGGTATCATGCCACGTAACACGGATGAAAATAAGGTCAACAAACAAATTATCGCGATTCTTGAAGACGACATCTATGAAAAATTACTTTTGAGACATAGACGCACCCAGCAAAGCCAAACAAGTATGCTCAAGTCCCTGAAATCTTTGAATTCTACAATGCTTGATGGCGCCCTTGATGCTAGATACCATCCCGAAGATGCCCTCTCTCAGTATGTTTCAAATGTGGGTATTGCCATCATTGTCAAGAGACAGAGAGCCGATCTTACTACCTATAAAGATGTCAAGTGCAAGGACGAGATCCAGCTTGAAAAGCCATTTTGGATTCTGGAAAGAGGAGACATCATTGATGATGACGCCTTAAAACATGGTATCTCTACAACATTATACACCAAGCATTATAACTACGAAGATGTCTTTGACGATGAGTTTTTCATTGATGATGATGAAGAAGAAGAGTTGGAGGAGGAAGAGGTCGACGATGATGAAGAGTCTGTGGATGACGTTTTCTTGAATACCTTCAAAATTGGTAAGATTTTGCAGTTATTCTTTTATTTTTTTGTACTCATTTTTTTTTCTAGATATCTTTGCTACTTCTGAGAAAATCAAGGAGGAAGATAAGAATGACGAGGAATATTTCCTGGGTGGTTTCTCACTTCGTTATGCTGGTCGCGCTGGCAAGTTGGTCAACTTGGCCGAATTATGGCATTATATCAACGTGCGTATCTATCCAAGCATTGGTTCTTATAAGGTGCATGTAAATCACGTTTATTTAGGAGAGTTTGAAAATCCATTGATGGTGAAAGAAAATACTTTACTCCGCATCAATGATAATGATGATTAAAAAATACCACCTCTTGCTTTTTCTTATAAATGTGTAAATATCTTTATAAATATCGCTCGTATTGTATTTCTCTACTTTTTTTTTAAAAAAAGAAATAAAATTAATATTAAATATCACCTATTTGAATTTCATGTATTGCCGATTGCTAATTCTTTCTCAAGTTCTTGAAAAATCAGTAATACCAATAAAATGTAGCTGGTCCGTACCATTGGATAGGTTCGTTGCTCTTCTTTTCATTTATCATCGTTTCTTTATTGTAGCTAATTTTATATCCAATTGCAAATCCATCTGATTTTAGTGGCTGTACCTATTTTTAATTTCATATATCACAAAAAAAGAATAGAGGCAAAAATCGGAATCCACATTGGCACCACAATCAGATCCTATGACGATAAACGAAAATTAGACGTAGATATTATGTTGATATTGCACGAGCTGTCTTACGTATTTGCGAAAAACAATAACGGACATTCTTTTTTATATTCAACAGAAGACGGTGGCATGATCAGTGTCTCTAAAAAAGAATAAACTGGTTGTTGATGGCTTAAAAAAATATAAGTCGATGACTTCTAGTTGACCAAGACACGTTCCCCAATTAATTGATGAGAAGGTGATGATTTATTTTTGAATGTAATCATTAGAACTTTCTATGGCAGTAGAGAACCTGTGTAACCCCCTGCTTTCTCGGACATCACTTTTCTGAATGTAGAAATGAAAAAAAAAGAGAAAAAAAAAGGGTTTTGGCTTTATTGTTATTATTGTTGATCAGGATGATCGTTCCAAGACGAGAGTAGTTGTCTCTCCTTAAGAGGAAAACGTTTTTTACAGAAAAAAAAAAACTTAATTAATTTAAAGCACGAGCAAAACTTTTTAAAAGCCAGTGAAGCTGGAATTAAACTAAAATTCAATCAAGCAAAAGTAGCTCTCTTTCAGGGCCTCTCTTTCTCACCTTCCAAGTCTTAAACAATAATTATACCTGACTTGGTATATTTTTATTTTCCCACACGCACTTAAAAATGAAAAATTCATCCACTGAATAGCTTGTTAGTAAAGTGTTACACACATTATCTAATCTTGTGTGTGTCTGTGTTGATACTTCTTTTAACTTGATGGTGATAATAATGACTCTTAAAAATAGAACAATATAAATGGACAACAAAAACTTTAATTAAAGGGACATGGCTAAAAATATAAACACGGCTGCAAGTTCAAATGAGCCATTTCCTGCACGTTCCATCATTAGGTAATACGATCTACTCTGCATCACTCCTAATTGTGTAGAATATATTAAGCTTATGGATAAAGAAATATATACACTCCAAATATAGTTATGAACCAATCATTTCTTAATTAGATAAAAAAAAAATAATAAAATAATAAAATGACTATGTCAAGAGGGTTCTTACATCTTTCTTTCGATGTCCCTTTTCTTTACGCAGAGAGTAAACAAATAGGGAAAATCCTTTATCATACTAAATTTAAGGGAAGAAACTGACCGTTAAAAGAAATGCCTCAGGTCCCCTTGCTCATCATCTTTGTTAACGAAAAAAGTAAACAAAAAGCGGGGTAACAGTTGAAATACCGCAAGCGGGTGAACTTTATCCAATAAATAAATAATTTTTTTTTAGAAGGATATATATAAACATTCTTTCCTTTAATATCATTTATTTATTTTTTATTATTTGACCATTACTATTTAATTTTTTAACCATGCTGTCAGCCAGAGGAAAAACTTTATCAAATATCATTCAAAAAGGCTATAGCCTTGGAAAACGCAATTATGGTCTTCCAGCCTCAGCTATTGGCCTTGGAACTGATCCTAGAAAAGACAAGACAGTACAGTTGACTCCTTTGAGAGGTGTAAATATTATTCATGATCCACTTTTATCTAAAGGTAATGAGAGAAAGAGAGAAGGTTGATGGAGGGAATTTCAAGTTCTGACGAATATGATTCTCTATTCAGGTACTGCCTTCAGTATTGCTGAACGTGAGCGTCTCTCGATCCGTGGTCTTGTTCCACCTCGTTGTCAGGATATGGACAAGCAATTGTTGCGTATCAAGCGCAACCTGGATGCTCTCGATACACCCTTAGCCAAATTTGTGTTCCTCACTGCTCTTCAAGATCGTAATGAAACCTTGTTCTACAAGTTACTTATTAAGCATCTTGATGAGTTGGCAAGCATCATTTATACACCAACAGGTAGGCAAAAATAAAATAAATATAGAACAACAAAAAATATACCAGAATTTACCCATCATTTCCCGATTTAATGCGTTTTTATTTTTTATCTAGTTGGTGAAGCCTGTCTTATGTCGCACTCCATCTACCGTCGCTCTCGTGGTATGTACTTTTCATCTCAGGACAGAGGTCAGATGTCCTCGATGGTGTATAACTGGGCACACGATGAGGTAGATGTCATTGTTGTTACTGATGGTAGCCGTGTGCTTGGCTTGGGAGACTTGGGTGCCAACGGTATGCAAATCCCCATTGGTAAACTCAGTTTGGTAAGGAGTATAAATAAATAAAAATTGGGCCTCGGAAGCTAACCCTTTTTCAGTATGTTGCCGCTGGCGGTATTCGTCCTCGTTCTGTTCTCCCTGTTGTTCTCGATGTTGGTACAAACAATGAATCCTTGTTAAATGATCCACTCTACTTGGGTATGGGTCATCCTAGATTGGACGGTGAAGAATACTATTCCTTTGTTGATGAGTGGGTAACTGCTGTAAAGAGCAGATGGCCAAGTAAGTATATTTTTTTCATTATTTATTTTCTGATTTAAGGGACCGAAAAACTTATTCTAGTTGCGTAGATGCTTTGATTCAGTTTGAAGATTTCAAATATCCCCATGCCTATAATCTCCTCGAGAAGTGTAAGTTCTATTTTATATATATATACATATATAAAGTGCATGTATTTATTGTTTTAATCTATTTAGATCAAGATAAGGTTACTTGTTTCAACGATGATATCCAGTCTACCTCTGCCATTACACTTGCTGGTATCCTCGCCTCTCTTAAGGCCCGTGGTTTACCTCAAGAAGCCCTTGCTAAGGAACGTATCATCTGTGTTGGCGCCGGTTCTGCAGGTGTTGGTGTCTGTGAAGGTATTGTCGATGCCATGGTAGATCATGGTAAGGTTTCCTCCCGTGAAGAGGCCTATCAAAGTGTTTGGATGTTGGATCAGCATGGTTTACTTGGTAACCCTGCCGTTGGCTCTGCTGATGCTCAGCAAGTTGTACCTGCTGATGATCGCAACAAGAACTTGGACTCCCGTCAAAAATGCTACGTAAAGTCCGACATGAAGGATCGTCTTTCGCTTGAAGAGGTCATTGAACAGGTCAAGCCTACCATTATTCTTGGTTTGACAGGTGTTCCAGGTGTCTTCACCGAAAAGGCAATTCGTACTATGGCCCAATACCAAGAGAAGCCTATTGTCTTTCCTCTTAGCAACCCAGATACCCGTGCCGAATGTACTGCTGAAGAAGCCTTCAAATGGACCGATGGCCGTGCCATCTTTGCTTCTGGCAGTCCTTTCCCTGACGTCATGTTACCCAATGGCAAGCTTGGTAGAACCAACCAATGTAATAACTCTTACAGTTTCCCTGGTCTCGGATTGGGTATCACTGTTTCTCGCGCTAGCCGTGTGACACCCAACATGTTTTTGGAAACTGCAAAGACAATTGCAGACCTCGCCACACCTGCCCAATTGAAGGAAGGTATCCTCTTCCCTGGTGTACCTCACTTGCGTGATGTTGCTTTGGCTGTCGGTACACGTGTCTGTGAAGTTGCCTATGAAGAAAACGTAGCAACAGCCGTTCTCAAAGAAGGTGAAATCTTGAGTGATGTTGTCGAAAACTCGATGTTTACTCCAGAATACGTTCCTTTGGTTCACTCTCCCTTCGTTCATTAAATATAGAAACAAAACCACAAAACAAAAGCATATTTAAAATTAATTTATATTCATATATTATATCTACAAAGCATTTTCATGTAATTCTTAAGAATAAAAGGTCAAAAAATATATAATAGTAAATACCACTTGTGTGTTTTGCAGTAGTGATGCCAAGACAAGATCAAGACAATTAAAAAAGAAAATTACCCAAAAAAAAAACAGCCAATAGGCAACAGTTTTGCAGTAAAAAAAGAAAACACAATAAATGCGACTTAAGAACAGTGATAACGTATATCTTGATAATAGAGATAACAGCTACTAAAAATAGCGACACTTTAGTTTCGAGTGGTGTTAAGGAGGATTGATTAAGTACAGGTTTATACAATGAAGTGACTTGTCAAATAAAGTGGGTCACATGAAGGCGGAGCCAAATCCGAACTCTTTTGGCTCAGATTCATTCATTTTTAATTCTCCCCTTTTTCCATTATTAAAACACACATAACAAATATGGTTTTGTACAAAGCGCTTGCCTTGGCTTGGCTTGCCTGTGCTGTACATTGCCAGTACATGGGAAAGCGAGAGCCCAACAGAAGCTATTATACTTTGAATGTGCCAGAAGGCAAATCAGGCCAAGATGCAGCCAAACATGTCGCTCGTTCTCTCGGTGTACGCTTTGAAGGGCAAGTTGGACAGCTAGAAACATATTATATGGTCAGTGCACCGGATTCGCTGAAGCGAGATGAAGAAGATCCTGTTGTCTCGCAGTTCCATTCGTTCAAAAAGCTGGCCAAACGACATGATGATGTTTGGCATCGGGTGAGTCGACTGGATAAGCAAATAGCAAAGAAGAGAGTGAAACGTGGGCCGATTCCTATGGACCCTAAAAGTACATTGTTGGACGCACAAGAAGCATTGGGAATAAATGACCCCGAGTTTCCAACACAGTGGCATTTGGTGAGATGATGGAGCATCTTTGGGCTGATATGATGATGTACTTATTCAAACTAAATTTAGATCAATCAACAGAATCGCGGCAATGATATTAATGTGACGGGTGTATGGAAGCAAGGTAACTTAGTGTGTAATTATTAGTAGAATGCAATTAATCAACTTGTGTGTGTAGGTATCACTGGCCAAGGTGTGACAGTAGTTATTTTGGATGATGGCTTGGATTACAACAGCAAGGATCTCAAGGACAACTTTGTAAGCAAGTGTTTGAGTCATTTATTCTCAGCAAGCTAACCTGGTCCTTTTTCTAGTTTGCTGAAGGCTCTTATGACTTCAATGATCACGAATCTTTACCAACACCAAAGCTATGGGACGATAATCATGGCACACGATGTGCTGGTCAAATTGCCGCAGTTAAGAACGATGTGTGTGGTGTTGGCATTGCGTACGATGCAAAGGTGGCCGGTGTTCGTATCCTTTCTGGCGAGCTTACCGATGCGGATGAAGCCTTAGCACTGAATTATGAATATCAAAAAAACCACATTTTTTCATGCTCGTGGGGACCACCTGACAATGGTGAAACCATGGAAGCACCCAAAGGCATCCTAGCAGATGCATTTGTCAATGGTATCGAGAAGGGCAGAGATGGAAAGGGCTCTATATATGTGTTTGCCACTGGCAACGGAGCTGTTTCTTTTGATAACTGTAATTTCGATGGTTATACCAATAGTATTTATACCATCACAGTCGGTGCTATCGACCACTTGGAAGAGCATCCTCCATACTCGGAAAGCTGCTCTGCACAGTTAGTCGTTACTTACTCTAGCGGAAATGGCGAATTTATCGTAAGTGTCTTGTTTTTATTATACATTATTGCTTTTATATTAACTGCATATCAAGCATACAACAAATGTGGGCGAAAATGATTGTTCTGACCGTCATGGTGGTACCTCGGCCGCTGCACCCAACGCAGCTGGTATCTTTGCCCTTGTACTCTCCGTTCGCCCTGAACTAACCTGGCGTGATTTGCAGCATCTTTGTGTCCAAACCGCTGTTCCAGTCAAAACAAGTGATAGTGATTGGAAGAAGCTTCCGTCAGGTCGTATCTACAATCACAAGTTTGGTTATGGTAAATTGGATGCGGGTGCATTGGTTGAGGCTGCCAAGGATTTTAAGCTTGTTAATCAGCAAACCTGGGTAGAGTTAAGCTCGCCCTCAAAGCCCATTGCTATCCCTGATTCAAGTGATGTCAAGACAAAGAAGGCTCTCAAGAGCGCATTGCTTGTTACAGCTGATATGGTCAAGGCAGCTGGTCTGCTTCGTTTAGAGCATGTTACTGCTACAGTTAATATTGAGCACGAACGCCGTGGCAATGTTGTCGTCAATTTAGAGAGCCCCAACAATGTCATATCTGAACTGGCCACGAAGCGAAACTTGGATAAAAGCAAAGATGGTATAGTCAACTGGAGATTCATGAGTGTCAAGCACTGGGAAGAAGACCCCGTCGGCAATTGGACTTTGAATGTATATGATGTGGACCATCCCGAAGCAACAGGCACCTTCTTAAACTGGACGTTGTCACTCTTTGGTGAAATGGATCCAGATTTCAAGGGCACACCTATTCACACTTCAACTGGTCAGCATGATATTAAAGAGACCAGCGTAACCCATGTGCCTACGCCAACACATACACCCACAAAAGACAATACACCATCAAGACCTACAAAAAACAAGAAGCCACCAACAACCACTGTATCACAATCTAGCAGCACAGATGCAAAGCCCTCAGATACCCCAATTACACATGAAAATGAATCCGAATTAGATTCTGCCAAGAGTGAATCCGATGAAGCGCTTTCCGAAACCAGCAGTAGTGCTAGCACCGTTGCCTACGTTATTGTCGGCTCCATCAGCATCTTTTGCTTAGCCACCGCTCTTTACTTTTATAAGCGCAAGGGATGGCAAGTGGTAAGCACTGATGACCAGCCAAGCCGACAGACACGAGGAGATGGATATGAGTTTGATGTGCTCCAGCCATTAACAGGTATCGATGAGGAATCCGAAGAGGAAGATGATGATGATACACACCGTCATGCAACCAGATAGCTTATTATGTAAATTTAATGTTTTATTATTACTAAAAATAAATTGAATGGAAATGTGGCTGAAACACAAGCATGCTCAGTGTGGTTAAGAGAGGCTTTTATGCTTAAAACTGCTTAATAAATAAATAAGAGTTCCTTTCATTCATTTATATTTATAGCAGCAGTAGTATTCGTTTTGGAGATGGTCAAGTTGCAAAACTTGACCAAACAAGATGTTTTTTTTATTAGGAGTTGATATCAAACATAAAATGAACTTTTGGTGTCACCAAATCAACAATGGTGGGGTATTTCATGACGAGTCTTCTTCCTCGCTGATTTTCATTTGTTGTTGGTATTCTTCCTCTGCTTTACAGTCTTCGCAGAACCATTTTCCAGTAGGAGGCTTAACTAAACCAACACAAGCATAGTGAAACCATTCTCTTTCACACTAAAAAAAAAAAAAAACTGTCAATATCCAATTCAATTCGTGAGAGGGTTTCCAGTTCTTTACATTCTCGCCATCGCAAGCAATCATATCACCAAATGAAACTTGGCTACAGTAGCAATATGTAGGTTCATTGGGATCGATTTCAAGTTCGCCTACAGCTGTATGTCCACTCAGTGGATTTGGGCGAGATGAGTGATGGGTTCTAAATAGAAAGCGGATTAACATGATGGATAAGAAAATAGACTGAGGAATGAGTACCTCTTTCTCATTGAACCATCCATTGGTGATAATGTTCGTTTTCTGTGTCCTGTTGAATCAAGCCAAGAAGGACCTTTTCGTACTCTTTGGCTGATCCAGTCTGATTCATTCAAACCACTCTTCGCTACTTGTGAGTCCAGACGCTCGATATGTCTGCTTACAAGCTCGTACATTCTTTTTGTTAGCTCTATTTTCTGATCTTGCTTTTGTACTGCTATTTTATAATCTTTTTCCAGTTGAAGTCGAGAAGCAACGAGATTAATAGATGGCGTTGGATTGGTAGTGGAGCGAAATAGTTTTGTATATGACCGTCTATGTTTTGTATATATCTCTCTGTATTCTATAGCAAAGTAACTGGTTATTTCAAATACTATGCTATTTATTAATACCCAGCAATATACTTTGAAACTCTTCATCCATGCTTCTGAGTTCATGCATGTTTTGATCAATTTCTGAAGGCAAGTTTTGTAAACCTATTATTGTGGTTTGTAAGTATGACAACAAGTTTTGTTTTCTTGGTGCTTACTTTCAACATAGTCTTCAAAGATATCTGCCACGGAAGTACTCATTTTTTTTTTTTATATATGTATATCTTTGTTTATTGTTTATTTATTTTCAAAGAAAAAGAAGGAAAAAAGTGAAAAAAATAGTGACTTTGATGCAATTTGAAAATAACTGTGTGGCTGCAATTCAAAATCCCTTATTCAGCAATTTCATCATGTTTGAATTGATCCACATTTTATCAATTCATAATTTGCTTTATAGTTTCAATCGTTAGAATAGGTATTACTTCTACTCTCTCCAATTTATTCTGTAAACTCTTATCAGATACTTAAAAAATGTCTTGGGTGTTCTGGCAAGTCAGTCCGAATTTGAAAAAAAAAAGTAGACCTGAGAAACGCTGAATAAAATCTATTGTAACTTTAAACAAGAAAGTGATAAGAACATTTCACAGGAGACTTGATAAGAATACTTAAATAGCAATTCATATCAACACTTTGCCACTAATACAAGTATTGGGTACTGTGATTAGTTAAGTAGACTGTATAGCAAACCTATTCAGAACAACAAGTGGAAAAGCAGTATGGGTGTTTGCCATAGTCTTGTGCAAAATGTTGCACCTGATGCTGATCCATGTTTCTCTACTGTCGAATATCATACTCTTACCAATGGTTCCATGCCTGAGCAATACGATCGCAGTTCTGACTTGGCTGCAGACGCAAAAAAAAATTACTTTGTTACACGCCGCTAAGATTACTATGCCTTGAACGCAAAAATTGGCACAAAGGTTTAC
This sequence comes from Backusella sp. ASU-2019c, assembly GCA_024139495.1. Lineage (NCBI taxonomy): Eukaryota > Fungi > Mucoromycota > Mucoromycetes > Mucorales > Backusellaceae > Backusella > Backusella sp. ASU-2019c. The sequence goes on along the minus strand of VCJM01001729.1, from coordinate 31,610 downwards.
TAAATATATTTTATTTGCAAAAACCGCTAGTTGAGTCTATCTTTTTCCACTTGAGTAGTAGTGACTGGGCTCAGAATGATCTAAACTGAATTAGTTAAAACTGCTAGAATTGTCCACGTTACTATAAAATTAAAAATAGAGACACTCGACTCTGCTATTTTCTACAAACCTTTCTTTTTCTACTTTTTTTTTTCTTTTTTTTCGTGAAAAAAAAGCTTGCATAGCTCCTTTTTATAAACACCTTAAAACAATGAGAGGTCTATTTTTTGCTTTCGCTGCTCTTCCCATGGTCGCCTACGCGGGATATGCCCAAACTCGATATTATCAAAGTAAATAGCGAAAAAGAAAGAATATTAAAATGAAAAATCGACTGATTAACATTGTCTAGATTGTGCCTCGATGGATATGTCCATACTGTGTATGGGTGGCTTACAAGGAAATGGCCCTGACTCTTCTGGAACCATCTATAAAATAGACTTGAAAAGTGTAGGATCATCAATTCAAACTAGTCAGTTGTCTGGAGTTTGGTCTTCGGTGACCCCAGACACTAATAACAATAACAGAAACAGTGGAATAGAGACTCGCCATAGCTCCGTTATTCAAAATCTGAACGACGGTTTACGTATTCTGATCAGTGGAGGCGGAGCCAACGGAGTGGATGGTAACCTGACACTGCCAACTCCATTGCAAAATGGAACCATTGTGTATCATACAGAAACCAACACCATCACTGTAATCCCAGCTTTTAGAAATGTGTAATTTATTTTTAAAAAATGAATTCTAATTTATGTTTTCGTGATACTAACCACTCTATTTTTTTGTTAGTTTGGATGCTAGTGGCGTTTATTTACCTTATAGCAGACTTCTGTACTTCTATGGCGGATCATTGTAAGTGAAAACGTGGTCAGTTTAAACCTTTTTATTTGCTTTGCTTACTTATATTTTCTGCTTTTCTTTTTGCAAAAACTAAAAAGGGATACAAATTTAACGTAAGAATATCTTTTTTAATCTCGATAAGGAAAAAGGCTTTACTTAGTATAAAAATAATAGTGCTCCTGGATACCCAACTATTACAAGATTAAATATGACCAATGTAACTAGAAAAGCATAAACCCAAAAAAATTCTTTAGTCATTCTAATTCTTTCTTTCTTTTTTCTTTTCTTTTCTTTTCTTTTTTTTTTCCTCTCTTCTCATGTCAATAGCCTATTAAATGGACTGAGGTTCAGAATGCTATTAATGTACCTACTTATAATAGCAATTATATTGTAAGAGGACAAACTGCAACACTGGGACCAAAGAATCTGATTTACTTCTTGGGTGGTCGTTTTACAGTTGGCGCTGATACTGTAACATCCACTGCTCCCTCGTTTCAATCACCTTATATTTTCGATCCTCAGCAAAGTATTTGGACCCCACAAGTGACACTTGGTGGAGGTTCAAGTATTCCAAGCAACCGTTACGGTCACTCAGCAACTTTGTGTAATTAACCCCTTTGTCAAACAAGACAAAAGAAATAGCTATATATAGATTCGAATGTTAAACATTATTGTTATTATTTTTTAGTGCCAAATTCTCAAAGAATTTTCATCTTTGGTGGAGCTAGAGTCAGCAATGGACAGAATGGTAATGTATTAATTTGAGTATAAGTAACATGAACTTGATGCTAAAACGACATTGATTTCAGATGATAGCAATTTCGCATATATTTTGGACCTTGATTCAAACTCATATACACAGGTTAATTTGTCTACCAGTCCATCGGGTCTGGCTTCACGCTATGGACATTCTGGTAATGCAAATTTTCTAAACATAAACTGTACTTTATTAACTAGTGTCTATTTATATATATATATATAAAGCGGTTTTGATGAATAACAGTTTGTTCATCATGTTTGGTAAATCTAATGGCCAGCTTACAAATGAGATTGACATGATTGATGTATCCAATTCTGACCCTACTGCTATTCAGTGGTCATCAGTTTATCCGCCTGTTCAGGAAACCGTAAACCATAGTGGAGGAAAAGCAAGTGCTGGCACCATTGCGGGTGCAACAGTCGGATCTGTCGTTGGGGTAAGTGCTACAATCTAAATTGATGGTTATCATAGCTCCTAATATTTTTAATTACTTTGTACTAGGTTGGTATTATTGCAGGCGCCCTCTTCTTTTTCTTGAGAAGAAAGAAGTCAAAGGAAAACAATAAAGACAAGAAATTTGATGATTATAGCAACATTGATTACAGTCATCAGGCTACCTACGAAACTTCACCAAGACCAATGCAATATACAGCAGAAATGCCTGATATGAATGATCATGATAGTGTGCCTCCAGTCTATTACGGTAGTAAACCAGAAGAAGATATCAATGCATACAACAAAGAGAATTTCTTAAAGTCACCGCATTACAATGATGCCACTACAAATAGTACTTCAAATATAAAGCCGGATGAGGTTGATGAAGACCAATTCCAAAAGCCTAACCGTTACGAACCATAGAGAATATTAACTCTTAATAAAAAATACTTTTTACAATTACAATTACAAAAAAAATAAAAATAAAAATAACTTTTATGCCATATCTTGACAGTTGTAAACCCAAGAAACGATCTTGTGAAGATTACCATAAACATACAATCACGAGTCAAGAACACATTCTTTTCTGTTTTTACATCACTTGTAAACAATTAGCCACTCAATACCTCTTTATGTTCTTTGTTGCAGAAATATAATTTGTTGTCTGCCTCCTTCCGCCACAATAATTTAAGCGATTTTACATTTTTTCAAATCACTTGACTTTTTTCTAATGATTTTCTTTATTTTTACATCTCCCCATCCCTCCCTTTTTTTTTTAGCCAAATGTTTAGGCTATTACACTATTTCTGGAAAAATTTGGTGCAATGACAAAACAGTTACTGTCATTTCAATGTCGCCATTATTTGGCTTTTAGAGAGTGCACCAATTTTTTCCAGAAATAGTGTAATAAAAAGAGGAGAGGGCATGTCGTACATAAAATTGAACGATTTATTCTCACCACAGCCACCCTAAGAAGCACCTTTTTTTAAAAAAGAAAACTCTCAGTAATATAAACTATACTTGTTGCTTGTGACAAGTATGACCATATATCGATTTTATTATTTTAACTTAACAAAGGGTAAATCAAGGGAAACAAAAAGAAAAAAAAAATTCCTTGACGTTTATGTAGTTAGCTTTGTGTCCCATAAACTTTAACAAATGCGATATTCAAATCAAAGTTGAATCCAATGTCGCGGAGATGTAATGATTTACTATGCTTTTGTAACAGGACGATAAAAAAAAAAAAGATTGTTATATTACTCAAGAATTCTTCGCTAATGATCATGTTGTTCAAGATATTTTTTTCTCTTAAAGAAAAAAAAAAAAAGCAGGAGGACAAGCAAAAATCAAAACTTGTATTTCGGTAAATTAAACTTCTCAACACATACTCCCTTTGAGTCATCCGATAAAAAAAAAACCTTAATCATGACTTGTTTTATAAAGTTTTGCACTACAGGCATTAAGGGGAATCATGAGTATTTTTTTTAGTTCAACAAAACTTTATAATAATGATTAAGTGATTTTTTTTCTTATTCTAATAATAATAAAATAAAGTGCTATTAGTGATCATGATCAAAAATATAATAATTTTTCACCACTTTGATGGGTTAATTCCTTTTTTTTTTAAAGCAATATCTATTAGCTTTGATAGTATATAGTAATTATAGGATTAACCAAGTGTTCTAGTCGCCTCGTAGTCCTTTTCTAATGGGAAGAACAG
>VCJM01001726.1:8030-18789 GCA_024139495.1 Backusella sp. ASU-2019c | reverse complement strand
TTTTTTTTTTTTGGTTTTTTTTTTTTTGGTTTTTTTTGGTTTTTTTTGTTGTTTTTGTTTATAATAAAATATGATACAAAAAGAGCGCTTATTTTTTAGCCTTCCACCATTTGGATAGCTTCTCACCAGCATAGCGACCAGTCTTTACAGTGCCAGCAGTCAATATGCCCTTCATGCTTTGGGTGATGGCTGTTCCCGCAATGATTTCAGTGAGACCTAATTTAACAAGATGAATAAATGATGACAATAACAATGATATGATTATGAACACTCACTCTTATCAATATAAGACGTCAAGGCAGGTGACTGAGCAATCTGTTCATACAAAACAGACATATCTTCAGGGAGGTCGAGGTTGTTACTGGAAGCATAGCTACGATGCTGTCTCAGCACCTTGTCGTACATTGTCTTTGGAAGCTTCTTGACCATCAATCCGCGGAATCTTGGATTGTCGCTCTGCTGGAGGTTGCCGTTATTCAAAATGCTGACATTTGGCAAGTCATCCAAAAGTCCAAAGTAAAGTCTGTGGAAATTCTCCATTTGAGAAGACACAATGTTTTGGACCTTATTGGGGTTTTCACCGATAATCATTCTAAAGTCACCCTTATAGCTCAATGATGCAATGCGATTGAACAGCTCTTCCTCTGTAAACTTCTCTGGCAAAGACAAGAGCGCTACTCTCACGGCCTCAGTCAAGTTGACCTGGTTTGCCAATCTTACACGGGCATCGTCATAAAGGATCTTTACCTAACAAAAAGTGCCATGTTGGCATCACTTCTTTCTCTTATTTTCCTTCATACTTACTGGTTTATGCATACGACCAGCCAAGTAAAGAGTGTCCCAATCAATCAAGTCTTTGCACAGTCGATCAATCGAAACAACGCCGTATTTAATAGTCTATGATAATATTATTAATAGTCAAGTCATATGATAGCAGCAATAATAACTCACCATGCCATTTATCTTTACATAAGGGTTGAAATAGATGCCCGCACCTACTTTCTCTTGCAACATCGTCACTGCACCTGAACCCAGGCGGCGGATGCCAGAGTAATGGTGTGGGTTTTGTTGCATATTAAGTGCGTGCCAGTGATCGGGATGGCTTACGCCAAAGATGAAATCTACCATGGGCTGTTTCTATAAAAAAAATGTATTAAAAAGGGAAATTTTATTATGTTGTTCTTAAATTTTATTTTTTGTATTTTTTATTTTTTTCTTATATATGTACCTTCAAGTCATATCCAGACTGTTGGAAAACACCACTTCCATAAGCAAAGGCATATCTCACAGGCGCATGAAATTGAGAGACCACATTTTTCAGCTCTTGTTTCAAATCCTCATTGATGCTCATGTGCTGATTTGTACCGAAATCAGGAGAGTCAGGTAAATTGGTAGAGTGAAAGTGATGCTGACGAAGACGTTCAAGCTTTACACGGGTTTCGTCAGAAAACAATGGTCCTTTGCTCTTTAGGGGCGTAGTCTCTTCTGCCTTTTTCTTTTGCATAGATGGAGGAAGTGGGAGGTCTGAATTGCTGGTAAAAGTATTTGTGTCCAAAGACATTTGACGTATGGAAACTACTTGTCTCGACAAGGGCAGACGAGAGAGAGTGGAGGGCTGCAGTATTATTATTAACCTTATTATTCATTCATTATAAATAATAGCAGTAATAATAAATACCTTTATAATCATCATTTTTTATTTACGGTTGGGTAGTTAGTGAAAGTACAAAATAATAAGAACAAATAACGAGAGAGATAACAAGAAAAATATCAAGTTCAAACAAAAAGAGGGAAATAAATGTTGAGATTGAATTGTGAAGCTTATAATCACAGGTCACGTGCTAATCGGCATTTTACTTGTTTGTCCGGGCCTCCTCGGACCCCGGACACTTATTTTAGCGTATTTTTAGATTACAAGTCGCTGGAAAGGAGTTTGATATGTGTGTTGTTATATATAAAAAGCTATAAATATATATACGTGTTATTCAAGGAGTAAAATAAAAGTTAAACCACCATATAAAGCGTTTCTCCCTTTATTAAAAGAGTCAATATTGTCTCAAACCGCAAATGTGTTATATTTGGTAACCCTCCCATTGCCAACTGAATCCAGATTAAAAGTCAACTCACTGTTATCTTATCAGTATTGCTTCCACTATGAACTGGAAAAAAAAGTACTTTCCTCAGGCACAAGGAGAGTCAAACATTACTTTTAAATATAATCGAGTGGCTTCTTTGCACTTTTCTATATCTTTTAAGATAAATGAATTATCATGAAACCGCTTTACCATCCTGAGTTTGTTATACTAAAAATGATAATTACCAATTATGGTTCAATGGATTTTTTAAAATTGGCATAGTCTCATAGCGACATTTGAAACGATAGGTAAATATACAAGTAATGAAAATAATGAAAGGAGTCTAGCTTTCATATAAAGAGTATGCATTTTTTTTTTGCATCTCTTTTTTTTTATTCCCTTCTAAAGAGAGACGATAATATAATAAGACAACGGCTGCTGACCTTTTACATAATAATTATAACAATAAAATACATAGGAAGTGGTTTATTTGTAACACTAAATATTCGCATGAATAACAAATTATAAAAGAATGTATACAATGATCACTGTTGTTTTTAGTAAACACTTTTCATAATAATATTATTTTCAAGGTCTCTGAAATACCTTTATCCATCCAAAAGCTATATTTACTTTTACAATCCTATTCGACATACTTGTACTTTAAAGTCCTCTAAAATAATCACACAGCAGCACTGTGCTTTACCAAAGAAAGCCATATCTACTATTTCCTTTCATGTCGTGGGAAGATTTACTCCATGGTTCTGATATAAAAGTAAATAAAGAGAGGAATCTTCGTTTCCAATCACTGAATGCCGTATATATGTGGATCATTGGGATCAGATAAAAGAGCGTATATATTAGCCATATATCGGGTTTATCCAAAACTGTTTTGAGGCCAAGTCGAATCATTTCTTGGTATTAAAGGCACTGTGAATTAATTAAAAAGTTCGCTTTTTCAAATTTGTATGTGTGGGCACTTTATTATTGCTTTGTACCACAGACTTTTACGTTCATGTTGATGCAAATAGTTATAGCACATTCGTAATGAAATTTGCTTTCAAGGAAGCCACAATTTATCATATCCAACTTTTTTTAATGATGCGCATATTTGATCCATAAAGGTCAAGTGGTAGTTTACAGAAATATCTAGATTTTCTTATGAGCAACTAGAGTATATTATTTAGTTTTAGCCATGCCATTCCAAATATTTTGCATGTGGATTCGAAAAATTAACAAATTTCTAGGCGAAGCGAGCTGATTCTGATCAGAATATCATGCATTAATTTGCTGGGGGAAACCCGAGTTTTCAGTTTTTGAAGCAATACCTTATTTATTTCTCATTAATATGAAAAAACAGTGATATTGTACTGCTCAAGTCAACAACATAAAATATTTTGGTAGGATTCTTTAGTATATTGCTATTGCTCTTTTCTTTATGCATTTAAATGCATATTTTTACTTTTATTACTCACTTCCTCCGTTATTATATCAGACAAATTCATTCCAAATGGGTTATTTAGTGTGAGATACATATGATATAAACTATTCTAAAAGTTGGTACCAAGAATACTCTTTTTCTTTATGGAAACTTAGTATGCATCTACCAGCATTTATTGAAGGGGTAGTGATCTCTCTTTCTCTCTTTTTAATTAAGACACTTATTCACTAGAATTAGTGTGTGCTTACTGATATCGCCCTCACGTAATGGATGTTTACCATTCTCTCTTTCGTAATAATAAAAAGAGAGTGACTTGATTGGTTATATTACAGAAAAAACATTAGTCATGTTAGTTTTTCTAATACAATTGGAAAAAAAGAGAGAAAGAGATAAAGAAAGTGTACATTTTATTCTGAATTCACTTTTGTAATAATAAGAAGCCATCGCTAAAAGTAGTAATTATAATTCCTTCATCAGCACATCTTTCCCTCTTTTTTTTTTTTAATGCACGTAGCTAATGGCTGTGGCGATAACTAAGGGTATGCCTCGGTGAAAAGGTAAGAAATATCTATTCAAAGTTAAATATAACCCCTGTTTTCTCCTACTTTTAAGTACACTTAATTATGCATATATTTATTTTGTGATAAACACTTTTAACTGACCTTGAGTACAATACTGTACCTCAGATCTGTAATCAGCTTTGGATATCATTAAAAACTAAACGTTGTTCGTTGGTCTTGTTACAAGTAACCCAATTCGAAGGTTTAGGATTTGTTTCCTTGGGTATTATTTGCTTTATCAAAACTCCTCTATTACAACCATATTGGATAAATTGAGTAATTACACTTTTAAAAGTTATGAGCAACGGCCATTGACGCGTAAATGTTGATTTCTTTAGATATGCTTATATAATATTTTATAAATCAATTACGTTCCCCCGTTTTGTTGTTGTTTTATATATATTAAACACATTTTTTATTGCTTTTGGAAGATTGATTGATTCACCGATCAAGAAAAAGCTTATTTTTTGTATCTCGTGTTTGGAAAGTGTAATCCACTTTAATGCGTTAAAAGCGCACTTTTTGTATTTTGCTCAAAAATCGTGATTATTGTCGTTAAGAAAATAAAAAGATCTTTTTTTTTTTAAAAAAAATATATATATATATCAATTTAGTCTCATAAGTTGTATCCATAATAATGAAGGCGAATGGTTGTAAAGAAAGGAAGAAGGGAAGAAAAAAAAAAGATGCTCATGCAATAAAGAGCAGAGGAAGAAGAGGAAAACAAGGATTTTCCAAAATGGGAGTGAATTGTGTGGCTGTTTATTATTATTGAGTTGTGAACGAGTACCAACTGAATTTTAACCAACTTGTGTTCCCCTATTTATTTTATTTTCTTACAAATTTATATTCTTTCTATTTCTTTCGCTTTTTTCCCAAAATGTTAGCAACCAGTAGTAATAACAACAATAATAATAGCAACAACTCCATCAATAGCAGCAACAGTGGTAATCCTTTGGAGAAGACATCATTGGCAGATATTAGTGTGGGCGAGATATTGGATATTTATAGATCAGATACAGACCTATTAAAGCATATATTGGCTGCTAAAGCTGAAGAGGACAAGGTATATATAGACTTGATTAATATAATATAAAAGCATCGGAATTTACTAACTGTGTCTTATTATTTAATAAACTTAATTTATTAATGTAAATGAAATAGAGACGAACGGCTGAAGAACTAAGGAAAGCAGAGGAAGCCAAACTACAATCAAAGTTCCTCGATTTGCATCTGGGGCCAGATACCACTTTATTAGATGATGGAGGTTTGGATTTAGCCAGTAAGTAACATATTATTTTGAGTTCTTGTCCTTTTTTTTATCTCTTTTGTATTTATAATGTACACTTGTGACTCAACCTACTGTTGTATTTTTTATTTTCTTCTTTTTGGTCACAAGGCTTGCACTCACACGATTGGCTATCACCACCACCTCCTCCTCCTCTACAGGTCACTTCTGACTTATTAACACCTAATTCAATGAATAACAACACACCTCCTTCGCCTACTACAAGTTTACTGCAACCGCTTTCTCCTTACACTTTATTTGATGTACCTTTTTCTGAGCTTAAATTATCAGCTCCTTCTTCGCCAGAAACGAATCAGCCACAACATAGCCATTTTGACGATACCGAACATAACAATGCCACCTGTAATAATAACAGTGATAATAATAATACTTGTAATACTACAGCTGCGCCAGAAACAGAATCCAATATCGAAAACAAAGATGCTCAAGAACAGCCTACTGTTGAAGTAACAACCGCACCGGCTCAAGCACAACAAATTAGAGAACGAACATCATGTAAACGTACACTCTCTCGAGCCAGATCGCACCGAAAACCATCTGTTCACCGAGCATCTGCACCAAAAAAGAATAGATCACAACCTCAACCAGAGGACAAGGCAAATGATGCACCACTAGATCATGGTAAGGTAATGGAGGCACTTCGAGCAAAATTACAACGATCGACAGAGCAACAGAAGGAGTTGCTGCTAAATCCAAAAAAAGAAGAGTTCAACAGCATGTCCCCCACTGGTATTTTATTACTTGATTTGAAGAATCCCAAAAAGACGTTTCCCGTTCGTCCCAAAGCAACACCACGCACTTCTCTTGTTAGAAAACCAAGCTCATTCATTTCTGCTCATAGAGTAAAAGAGCCTTCTGTGTAAATATTCCTCCTAATTATAATAAGTTACAACGAATAATAATAAAAAAAGTTATAAAGATGAAAATCAAACTACTTGTTTTTGTTTGTAAAGTAAATGTGGTTATCATTATATAGAGTGAATCTTTCTATCATGATGGCTATAATTACTAAATCTTAAACTAACAAAAAAAAAGCTATTTTATACACACTTTCCGAGTTTCTCAAAAATAAAATGAAAAAAGGGGGGGAGAGCTGGATTTGTTGCAATGACCAACAATCATGACTTGATTTAGAAAAGAGATCTTGATATAAAAATGGCAATATTTTACTACGTTTACTACAATAATATGCCTTATGCTGGTCTGTAAGTGACGATTACACTGTTTAGCTCAATCCATCCCAATATGTGTCATCTCTTGCAACAAGTGACCATAAAAACCATACATTTCTCACTTTAGATTTCATTCCATTCTTATTGGCCCGAATTTTATAGTCACGCTTACAAAGAAAAAGGAAAAAAAAAAGAAAGAGGACAGAAAAAAAAAAAGTTTTCACAATTATATAGATCGTTTTTTGATCAATGGGCGAAATCAAGAAAAGACAAGCCGCTTCTGACAGAGCTCCCTCTACGGCAAAAAAGCAAAAGAATGAAAAGAACCAAGCAGAGATTGAAATGAAGGACGAGTCTACAGCACCTGTCAGCTATGATTTTGATTCGTTAGACTGTTGCGAGCGTTCAAAGAATGCAATCAAGGATCTCGGCTTCAGCAAAATGACCGAAGTACAAGCTCGTACGATCCCACCCTTGATGGCCGGTAGAGATGTGCTGGGTGCTGCAAAGACCGGTTCCGGAAAAACGTTGGCCTTCTTGATTCCTGCAGTCGAGATGCTTTATCGTCTCAAGTTCAAGCCTAGAAACGGCACGGGTGTTATTATTGTATCGCCCACTCGTGAGCTTGCACTCCAAATTTTTGGTGTTGCAAAGGATTTATTGAAATATCATCAAATGACATTTGGTATCGTTATCGGTGGAGCTAACCGTAAGGCAGAAGCGGACAAGCTAGTTAAAGGTGTCAATCTTATTGTGGCAACACCGGGCAGATTATTGGATCATTTACAAGTAAGCATAGCAGCCAAGACAGACAAAAGCGTATTACTAAAACCCCTTTGTACTTTGTTTAGAATACTCGTGGTTTCGTATTCAAAAACTTGAAGGCTTTGGTTATTGACGAAGCAGATCGTATTTTGGAAATTGGTTTTGAGGATGAAATGAGACAGATTATCAAGATTATTCCATCAGAAAGACAAACAATGTTATTCTCAGCTACACAAACAACAAAGGTCCAGGATTTAGCACGCATTTCGCTTAAAAAGGGGCCATTGTATATTAATGTCCACGAAAACAGAGATACGTCGACTGCAGATGGCTTGGAACAAGGCTATGTCGTGTGTGATTCCGATCGCCGCTTCCTATTGCTCTTTACTTTCTTGAGAAAAAACATAAAGAAAAAGGTCATTGTGTTCTTCTCAAGCTGTAACTCTGTTAAATACCACGCCGAGTTGCTGAATTACATCGATGTTCCTGTACTGGCACTTCACGTAAGTAGCATTTTTTCCATCTATGCTGCCATTATGCTTACATTCACTTCATAAAACAGGGTAAACAAAAGCAGCAGAAACGTACAAATACCTTTTTCGAGTATTGTAATGCTGAGAGAGGTATTTTATTGTGTACCGATGTAGCAGCAAGAGGCTTGGATATCCCCGCTGTCGACTGGATTGTTCAGTTTGACCCACCAGATGATCCTCGTGACTATATTCATCGTGTGGGCCGAACAGCTCGTGGTTCAAACGGAAAAGGAAAGAGTTTACTATTCTTACTACCTAGCGAACTTGGTTTCCTTCGATACCTCAAACACGCCAAAGTCCCATTGAATGAATACCAATTCCCACCAAGCAAGATTGCAAATGTCCAAGGTCAACTAGAGAAACTTATTGATAAAAACTACTATTTGAATCAGTCGGCAAAGGATGGATATCGCTCCTATTTACAAGCTTATTCTTCATTCAGCTTGAAAAAGATTTTCGATGTTGAAAGTCTTGATCTCGCAAGAGTGGCAAAGGCCTTTGGTTTTACCACTCCTCCTAAAGTTAATCTTGGTACTATCAAACAAAAGAAAGCAGCAGCAGCAGCAGCAGCAGCAGCTGAAGAATCATCATAATAGACTTTGTATAAAACACTTTAATAAATAAAACGCATCCATAATCATTTCACGTTGTTATTAAAAAAATAATGCATAAATTGATGCTTATAGTCACAAAAATGACTGCTAGAATCAAGTGAGTTCTACCTCCATTGCATCTACGACGTATGACTTTTCATCGAGTTACAGAACCGCCATTCTGTGCTGTCTAGATGACTTGTCTATTCAAGGTCATTTCGTCTTTGGTTCCTCCTTTTCCCTTTTATTATTACTCAAGCTAAAACGCTTTTGTCAAGTCACGGAACTAAACACAATATTTTCTGAGGCATGATCATTATGCTCACTAAAGTACGTTTATATTTAATCCGAATTTATGGATAAAGCTTTTGCCACATACAAAGCTTGCTCTTTACCTTCACCGTATGACGATAGCTTTTGTTATTTTAATTAATTTTTTAGACTGATAAAAGATCCAATAGTGCATTTATCGAAATACAAGAATACTCTATATAAAATTACGTTAAGTCTCAGATGTGTAATGTATTTTGTTTGATAAGAGCAAAAGCAAATGGAGCATGTCTACTGTCTCCTTCATATCTTGACAACAACAATCAAGTGATGCGTTATAGACGAATAGAGAGACTATGCATAAGTGAGTGAGTTAATAACCCTATGGAGATAAATGAGTGAGAAAGGGACGATAAAGGTGGATGTAAGATGATTCATTTACATCAGTTTTAAAACAAGGGGCTTAATATGACAAAGATGACTGCATTTCCCCCTAGTCTTTTAGCTATAATTTACTATAATTTACTACAATTCTCCTTCGAGCTCAACTTGATCCCATTCGTTGTTATTCAAGTAACGTATTGCACTTATTAATCATATAAATTGTCTCATATGCATTAAATGAACGATAATAAAAATACAGTCAGGAATCTAAAATAAAAAACACTTAAATAAGAGCTTATTCTTATGGTATTATATCTTTAATATGGAATTTTATTGTTCAGTATCGATGATATACAGTTCCTTGATTTAAAAGGAGAAATAAGGGGATCATAGGTATATAAAGGAGATGAAGTGATTGATTATTCTGTATTTTAGATATAAATAGCAATAAAAACTATCGACTAACTTGTATCAAGGATACAAAATGCAATGGAGAAAAATAGTGTATAACATCATTGAGCGTATGTAACAGTACGTAGTAATAAACTTTATGCGTGTTGTCATTCATAATTTACGATATGCGAGTGATTCAAAAATGACAAAATGAAATTATCCCTAAAAGAAATAAAAGGGTTTGTTTGTCGGTGCATTTCCTATATAAACCGACTATTTTTCATTTCTTCTAAAAACTCTTTTTATTTTATTTTATTTTATATTTTATTTCTTTTATTTCCTTAATTTACACTTGACACATACATCGTTCTACTTGTACTAATGTCAAATTGTCCGGATTATACTGAGTAATTATTTATGCACCTCTATAACAGTATTTTTTTTGTAAAAGAAATAGCAATTAAATCAACATTTGTTTCCTTGCAATAGATACGCAAGAGAAAGTCATTTACCACTTAGTAATGGACCACTTGGTTTACCATTTCAACGTCCCATTGAATCATGCAGAAAATTCACCAGTCAAGTCATCGAATCCGTCATTCATAATGTGACATCAAGGGTAAACATTTTTGTTTGTTTGTAAGGAAAATGTCACTTTTCTAACAGTGATACAGATCACAAACATGGATTTGGCACGCTTGTTTGAAAATAGCTTCCCCAATACACTTGACACAACCATCAAAAGCACTCTTTGTACTACATCGAATCAGATGTGTCGACCTCTCACTTATATTATCACGGGTGATATTAATGCCATGTGGTTGCGAGATTCTGCAAACCAAATACTTCCCTATCTGGATTATATCAAACACGATGTCAGTCTCAAAAAATTGTTTTTGGGCACCATCTACATGCAAGCTCAGTTTATTAACATTGATCCGTATTCAAATGCCTTTAATGAACCCAATATGAATGATGCAGTACAGAAACGTTCAGTGGAGCTCAAACCAGGAGGTAATAAGTACTTTGGTCTTGGGTAGGAATGCTGCTTCTTATACTTCTATACACATTTCTTTAGTCTACGAAACAAAATGGGAAATAGATTCGTTGGCATCGTTTATGGGATTGTCATATAGGTACTGGAATACAACGGGAGATAATTCTTTTGTACAAGATGATACATGGGTAAATGCTGTTGAAAACATATTGAGTACAATCAAACAAGAGCAAGATCCAACCTTTAATAAAACTACAGGTAAAGATA
>VCJM01001724.1:14746-33714 GCA_024139495.1 Backusella sp. ASU-2019c | reverse complement strand
TAGAATTTGATTATTTTTTTTTTTTTTTTTTTTTACCAATCAGCAATAAAATAAAAAATACATATTGACTCCATGTCATTTGGCACCCTTCAATCAGGTTTTCTTTCAGTAATGACCACTGATGATATTGCCCACCTCCCCCCCCTTTTCAAACGGGACCGGGGAATATTTTATTTTACCCTTTTTTCCGGGCTAATTTTTACCGGTTTTTTTCTTCTTAACGGAACATGCTGAACCTTGTTTTGCTAACGGAAAATTATCCGCGATGCAACTCTCTCTCTCTCCAAATTCCGCGATCTGATAACTCTAGTGTTGATTCTCCGTTTGTTTTTCGACATCAAACCCGTCACAATGCAAGTGATACGAAAACATCTTACACCTCTCCAAAAAAAAAAAAAAATGGGGGAAGCTTTTGGATAGATTGTCTTATTCCAATTATTTATTTCCTCTTATTCACAAAAAAGTTGTACAAAAAGGCGGAATAACGTATATCCACAAAATCTGTAATTTGAATGAAAACTTTAAAAATTTGTACTACTTTGAGAGTTTGGATCATCTCACGCTCTTCAAAAAAATTTCACGCAACTCTTTTTTTGAAAAAGTACGATTGTGAAAGAAGTATATCTGATCCGTATAGAGTGAGTTGTTTTGTTCCGAGTTGACAAAGCTGGTAAATTGTTGGAAATTACCCCAAAAACATGATTGGATTGGACTTTTTTTTTCAAAATAGCCAAAATGGCTTTTCTAGATACAAAATGTCTTGAGTGAATCCAATTATCATTATTCAAAACAAGATGTTCATTGGAAGGAGTGTGTGGGATGTAAACAATATGTCAAAAGTGATCAGAGCAAAAATCTAGCCCATTAAATTGAAATATACCCTCTATAAACAAGGGGTAGCCATATTTTGAGGGATCTCCCTTTGCTATTTTATACGCTCATTCTCTAAAGCGTATTCCGGTTGTTTTCCCTTTTTTTTTCAAATGGCATAGTTGGGTGTTTTGTCACTATGAAGATCAAAGAGGGGGGGGATGGTGCAACATTTAAACATCTGTTTTAAAAAAAAATACTCGGCCTCTTCAAACTTCTTAGTAACATGATAACAATGTTATAAAATGTACCTTGATATTCCCTTCTGTACACTTTAAAGATAATGAATCAAGTTACTATCTAATATTTGGTTCATGCAGGTACGACGATTGCTACCGCCCCTTAGTGTACAGCATTTCTATATTTGTTTACTTTTTTTTGCATAAATTAATTTTTGGGGGGATTTTCATACAAGGTTTCCTTTTTATACATCAAGTAAGGTGCACTTTGGTTTAATAAGATACTCTACAATCCACCCACTACAAAGGAAACTGGATCTCTATTCAAAAAGAGAGATATGTAAACTGTGCGTCAATGTTATATTTTGTGCGCATTAAAAATGATCAGGAAAGGAAAAAAATAAAATGTTTGTCTTCGTCATTGATATATATTTCTTGAGAAAATACTTTGGCTAAGCTGCAGATCCATGGATTAATAAATTCTAAATCAAGTTATCCATCCATTTAGTGTTACGATCTGTCCTGTTTTATAAAAAGATGTGGTCATTTCTTGAACGATCTCCCTATCTTTCAAGGCCCCATCATAACAAACTTTATTCTCATAGATTTGTTTTGCATCATTTAGAAATAACAATGCAGCAATGAGGATGGTTCAAAACAATGAATGAAGTTATACATTTATTATATGATGCGAGCTTGCCACCTTGACAACAGCAAAGCACACCTCTATTCAGGCATTTCAAAGCCTTCCTCTGCCAGCCAAATGGAGACCAATCGAATGCAGGCCTGTGCGACCATATCATCCTCCAGATCCTTAGGACTTGGACTTGTGTCCTGCATGAACTTTAATAATTCCATGACGACATCCATGACCTCTGACATGGTGGTTCTGATCTTCAAAAGCATCTCTGGATCCATGCCCGATTCCCTGTGCTCGTCATAATGCGTTGCCAGATACTCCATCGCCGCCTCCATGATCTCGAAATAAACGGGTATCATGAGCTGCTGCCGGGCCTCCTTGCTGGAAGAGATCTTTTTATCCTCATTCACCTCCCGGTGGATGCGGTCGTTGACTTCATCCATCATAATCTTGGCCTCAATCGCCACCAAGTGGATCAAAAGTGCCGGGAAATGGGCGTCACTGTTTGCTTTATTGATGGCACGGTCCTCTGGCTCGTTGTCTTTACGTCGCCTTGTCATTCGTGTCTGTTCTAGTGAGCCAAATAACCAATCGTTTCCAAAATAGCGTAATAAACATGAGATGGTGAGAATCACACGATCCCTTTGTATATCACCTTGAATAGAATTTAATCGACTTTTTCACTATTGCTCTTTCCATTAAAAAATAACTTACTAACTTTGCTACTGAGAATCTGTCTCAATCCACTCAGCAAGTTGCTTAGCCATTTTGCATACACCTTTTCCGAGTCTGTCTTTACTTTTTTCATAACCTTTTTTTTGTATATCATTTAGTTTTTCTACTATCGAACAATCCTATTTCATTTTACCTCGGCAGGGACGTCCAGTAAAACGGATGCCAGGATGTGGAGTGCCTCAAACTTTAACTTGTTCTGATCGTGATTCAATGTTTTCGACAAGATGTTTAATAACGTGGTCATTGAATATTTAAGAGCTGCTGCTAAACTTGGGATGGCTTTTTCTTGATTTAGTAGGTGACATGATTTTGCATACACTGATGTGATTAACTGTGAACATAGCTCTCTTTCATCATCTACAAAATATTTAGTCTTTTCATTATTTTTATTGTCTCGTTTTATTACCCTTTTCTGTTGTTAAAAGTACTTCAAATACGTTCTTTAATGCATCAGGATCCAACATCTTTACAAGCCCCTCCTTTTTCACTGCGACAACCAGCAGGATATGAAGTGCGTCCTTGGTCACATCTGTGTCATCGCTTTTTTTTCGATATATACAATGAATTAATTATCTATCTACTGCACATGTGATCATTCCATCTTACTTTGGAACAAGCACTGTTGAAAGTGTGGGTATTCTGTCCACCATATTCTGCTCCGTCACTAGACTTGTCTCATGTGCAAAGCAGGCCAATATGTTGACGGCAATCTCTTTCAATACTGGATCTGGCACTTCTGCATCCACCTCATGACCTTGTAAAAGTTAGTTTATAAACTGGGAACGACACTTTTTTGTTCAACTTACTCGTTCGAAGCAAACGCTCAATGAATTTAAAGTTCATGCCTTTAAACACACGCTCAATCGATTCAGGTGTGTCGAGTAACTTTGGTAAAATCAACATGCCAACAAACTTGGACTCGTCGGAAGCTGACGGTGCAATGAGAGTGAGGCATCGATCAATCTCGGCAGAGCGATCGCGATCTGAACTTTTTACACTTGTTGACATTATTTTTAAGAAAGAAAAAGAGGATAAAAGAAATCAAGATTGTGTGGCGTTCAAAATGCGGAGTTTTGTACTTTTGTGTGCTTTTACAAAATAGCAACAGGATTTACTTTAATGAGCATCTTTTTATTACTTGTAATGAAATCCTTTATTTTAGTTGGAAATGATTTCGAAATTCTTTGGTAGAGTTTGCATGCGGATAGGCAACATCCGGCACTTTTTTCCCCAAAAACGCACAAAGGCCGTCCCACCCCTCCCCGATTTCCATCACATAAAGCCGGTCTTTTGGAACATGACGCTTGACCTCGTCAATGTGATTCAAGTATTGCCTTTTGACCTCGTCCTTTTTGTTGAACCTCTCGGGATCACAAATCACCCCATCCATAAGAACGGCTCTCAGCATCCTGCGAAACCGTTCATCCTTGTCATCTCCTGGCTTTCGACCGAGTTGTCTGGCATGGATGGTGTTTTTCACAGATTCGTACCAACTATCCGCACTACGGACGGTCAAGATGACTTTGGCATCGGGATATTTTACCATGAGTTCTTTGTAAAAGATGCATGATGGCCAATCCAGAGCAGCACTGTATTTGGCATAGATTCTGTCCCAGTCTGCTTGGCCCTTGTTTTGAGCTGCAAAATAGAAATCATCAGGGTCTTGTTCAGGGTCTTGTAACATGCATTTCATATGGTGTGTGTTGTATCTATTGATTTTTTTTAAGGACATGGCTGATACCAAAAAAAAAATCTTTCAAATACTTACCCTAGCGTATTCAAAGCTAAACGCAGACTATCGGTGGCAGTGCGACCGTATCCTGCTCCAATCACTTGAAGAGGGGCCATTTGTTGATCAAGTGTAGAGAGGGAAAAGAATTGAAAAAGTAATGAATAAACAAGTGTTGATGATTTTAAAAATCAAAAAAAAAATAAGATAAAATTGGCGAGGTAGATTTTTTTTTCTTTTCTTTTAGAATTATTGAGGTGTCCCTGCTTTTGTCAAGTATAAAACTGTGATTTTAATCAATAATCATCGCTAATTAAGCCACGATATAATACAAAAAAATAATAGGGTGATAGAGTGGGGGACATATAATGGCTTATGTAGATATTACAACCCTAATGGTATAACATGAACGAATTTAAAAATGCATGCTTCAAGTTATCTAAAACAGCATTGTATTTTGTTATTTGTTTGCTAACAATAAACCACACAAGGTATAGCCTATAAGCTATGAGGTATCCAAGAAGACAGCACTATTCCATCATACAACAAAGCCAAAGGGATGATATTGAGAATCATCCAATATAACATTGCTGATCCATAGAAAATGCACCATAGTTTATACTTGTATAGTTGCATTTATTCAGATTGGTAGTATTAAAGGCAATTAAAACAAAAAAAACTTGCTCGGAAACGTTGCAACTACAGTGCGTTCCTCGACAAATTCACATTTCGATAAATTTCACCTGTTTGGTAGTCATCCATATAAAGCGTTGCTTTTATAACAGTCGGTGATGTGAACACTACTTGCTCATTTCACTAAGGCAAGGGTGCTAAAGCAACACTTTACAGAGTGATATGCGTGTATAAGTGTATCATCAGCGATACAAGGGAGACATTTTGTAACCATATTGTCACTATGCCATTGAACGAAAGGACGACTTTTGTTGGAACTCAGTATGTGACGGCTTTTCATCAAGATATTCCAACACTCTTTTTCTATTTTCTTTCTTCCTTGTTCTTCCAACCACCATCAAAAATTAAAAAAAAAGGAACAAAATGGCTGATGAATCCACATTGAACGAAAACAATAAACGACCTATTGAAGAACCTGAAGCAGAAGAAGAGTCTGGTAAAAAATAAGCGTGTTTTTTTATTACAAAGACAAGTCTAACCCAGGCCATATTTAGATGACGATATTGGACCTCTTCCACCCCCTCCCGAAGGTGAAGCAGCTGCACCCAAAAAGAAAAAGAGAAGTAAGATTTTCTATCATCTATTTTTAAACCAGCCAAAGGATCAATAACCTTTTTTTATACCTAAACAAGTACTTCTTTTTCTTTTAAAGCTCTCGCCTATGAAAAACTCTATCTTGAACACTTACCCAACGCCGACATGTACGAAAAGAGTTATATGCACCGCGATTTACTCAATCAAGTTGCTGTTGTATCCAAGTAAGCCACTTTTTGAACAAAGGCGCGCGTTTTCTTGTTTATAATACTAAACTTTGATTTTTAGGAACGACTTTATTGTCACAACGTCAGTAGATGGGCATTTGAAGTTCTGGAAGAAGACGTCCACAGGTATCGAATTCGTCAAGCATTACAAGTCACACATGTCGAGTATTGTGGATACGAGCATCTCGGCCGATAATGAATTACTTGCCACGATTTCAGATGACATGGCATTAAAGGTGTACGATATCACCAACTTTGGTAAGCAAATGGAATGAGAGTGCTGATAGGATGCTAATCGTTGTTATTAGATATGATCAATATGATTCGATTAAAGTTCAAGCCAAAGAGTGTCTGTTGGATTCATCAAAAGGGACAGGCCCAAGCCAAAGTGGCCGTCTCGGAAGCAGACAATACAAACATTCATATTTACGATGGTCGTTCAGAAGGAACACCGCTCCATACCATTTCCAATATGCACTCGAAGCCCGTTCATATCATTGAAGTAGGAAGCAGTTAAAAATAAGATGTCTTTTTTCAAAATGGCTCATCTCTTTATTATAGTTTAATTCGAGATTCAATTGTGTTGTATCTGTCGATGCACTTGGTATGGTAGAATATTGGTCACCCGATGCACCCTTTGAACTGCCTGATACGCTTGACTTTGAGATGAAATCACAAACTGATTTATATGAATTTAGAAAGGTAAAGACTATATAAAATCATTACAAAAAGCAACAACAATTCAAACCCAAAAAATTAGAAAAAATCCGTACCCACTTGCCTCACATTTTCACCCGACGGAACACGTTTTGTTACAATGAGCTTCCCCGATAGACAAGTTCGATTGTTCAAATTCGCAACCGGAAAGATGTATAGAGAATACGATGAGAGTCTCCATGTGATTAGCGAAATGCAACAGGCCGGTACCTCCATCTTTAAATTGGATGATATGGAGTTTGGTAGACGTTTGGCGGTTGAAAAGGAATTGGAGAAGTCGCAGTATGCAAGATTTGTCAATGCTGGTAAAATATGACAGTTAATAGTATGGCATTCATTTAACACCTATTTTTTAATAACCAGTATTTGATGAAACTGGCAACTTTATTATTTATGGTGCATTACTCGGCATTAAAGGTAAATTCAATAAGGGCCAATGTTTCAATAAACTCATATATATATAGTGGTCAACATTCGCACAAATAGAGTCGTCAAGGTGATTGGTAAATCCGAATCCAATCGCTTCATCAATGTCAGTCTATACCAAGGCGCACCCAAAAAGAAGGGTGTCTATACATTGGCCATGGCTGCTTCTGATAACAGTGCCCTAATTGAAAGTCATGAGCTCGATCCTACCTTGTTCTGTACCGCCTTTAATAAAAACAGATTCTACATGTTGACACGACGAGAACCTTATGAGTAAGCCCCCCCTCATTTTTTAAATTTATATAAAATAACAACAACCTAACCGCTTCCTCTAGTATCACCGGTGCTCAAAAGGAACGTGATATCTTTAATGAAAAACCCTCCCGTGAAGAACAGACCGTGGCCGCGACGCAAGAGCGTAAACAGGTGCTTGGCACAAGTGCTATCCTGCGCACAACTAAAGGTGACATCCACATGCGTCTGTTTCCCGATGCCGCACCCAAGGCGGTGGAGAATTTTGTCACACACGCCAAAAATGGATACTACGATAACCTCATCTTCCATCGCGTCATCAAGGGCTTTATGGTACAGACGGGTTGCCCCTTTGGTGATGGCACAGGCGGCGAGTCTGTGTGGGGCTCGGACTTTGAGGATGAGTTTTCAAGAGAGTTTAAACATGATCGTCCGTTTACGGTGAGTATGGCCAATGCTGGACCAAATACAAATGGCAGTCAGTTTTTCATTACCGTTGCGCCTGCAGTAAGTTCTTTTATACATTGTTTTGGTGTGTGTGATATTGACTCATTTTGTAGCCATGGCTTGATAATAAACATTCGGTCTTTGGTCGTGTTACGGCTGGCATGGATGTGGTTTCCAGTATAGAAAGTGCAAAGGTGGACAAGACACATAAACCTTATGATGATATTAAAATCATCAATATTGAAATTCGATAAAAAATAAAAGATTTACATTTGAGGGAAAATATATTTTCCGTTGATCGACTTTTTTTAAAAATAAACTCAATTTTTTTTTTTGAGAGATTTTTTTTCTTTTCTTTGTTTCAAAACTCTTTTCTCATCAGTTACTAAAAGAAAATGGCTCGTGGTGCTCAAAAGGAACAGGCCAGGTAGGAAACAGCACTTTAAAGAAAGAGGCAAATGACTCATGTGTTTTGTGCATCTAGACAAAAGGCTCAAAAAGAAGCCGCCAAGCGTAATGGTAAAGGCTCTCAACTTGGTGATCGTGCTGCTGGTCTCAAGGTATGTTTGTGTATGTATATTGTGCGTAATATATACTTATGTGATATTATAGATCAAGTGTCCTAGTTGTTTTATCGCTCTTGCAAACTATAAGCTTTTGGTCCAGCATATGGGAGTAAGTTATTGCTAATGTTGTTTTTGATTCAAGTTTTTATTCATATTGTCCATTTTGTTTTATAGGCCAAACATGAAAAGCTTCCCGTTCCACCAGAAAGCGATTTTGCCGAAAAATAAGCATACAATAATTACATATTAAACATTTTTTTAGATACACCCCTCAACATATATCGCTCAACTTTTTTTTTCTCTTTTTTTTTTGTGTGTTTTTTTATATTTAAAAAAGAAATAACAACATAATGGTGATAATAATGGTGGCAAAACAGGGTTAGTTTTGATATTCAATGTTACTACTGATATACATTGTTTTATCAATCAGATGGAAAAGAAAGGAAAAAAAAAAAATTTTTTTTTTCACAGTTTGGCGTATCAGGTGATTTAGAATGGTATATTTGTGTGTGTTGCAATGACGGTAATATAAAGATATTTATCAATTACCATCAAAAGAATGTTTGAATGAATAAAAAACAATGATATGACCATATTTATAAATTATATATAATTGTCGATTATGTAAGGAGACCTTCATCTATGGTGATAAGATGTGTACACATACTAAAAAAGAGTAAGCGAGAGAGCAATGCATATTAAATGCATTGTCTGAATGAAAAGAATGAACATGTAATGATACTATCGAATGTGACAATCATTGACAAGATGGATATGACAGCTACTTTACCCTCTCATTCTAAAATAGACTATACAGAGCATCATCCACGTCCCACATTTGAGAAATGTTTTGGTGTAAAGAAGATATATATAAAACAATAGTAAAAAGAAGAGCATAGTAACAATAGGAAAAAAAAAAAAGTAAGGGTCATTCATCCAGGGACTTTACAAAAAGTCTTTCTATTTGTTTACGGAGCGATTTGCATAAACAAGGTGTTTCCATTTTTGGATTCTGACGCTTTTTTATTTAATTTATCCTTCATCTTTTTAAACAATAATACACTTCTTTCTTTCTTTTCATCATGTCTGATTTACACTCTAACCGTTTCACTGTTTTTATTTGTGCTCTCGCTATTGTAAGTAAAACAAGTCGTTAGAAGAAAGGAGGGGCTAAATTGAAAGATTAGGTTGGATGGGCCATTGTATTTGCAGGTCTGTGCGCGTCACGTACATGGCTTGACAAGGTATCATGGTGGATAGTTACTTTTGATCTTTTGGTGGTTATTCTTGCATGTAGTGTATTATGGACGGGCTCTGTTCAGGTCTATTATCCTGTGGTAATATCTTGCTATGGGGGGCTTCTATAGAGTTACCCACCAAAATTTTTGTTTATTCCATTTAGGTCCTTACTTTGATTGCCATCAGTATTCCTTACAATACGGAAGAAATCAGCTCTTATATTTCAATGAAAAGGCCATCTTTAACAGCAACTGCGTCTGGTTATATTGTGCTCACCATAGCAAAAGTAAGAAATCACTCTCTCTCTCTCTTTATATAAGTGTTATTCATTTTAGAAAAACATAGTTTTTTTGGATTGTCGTGTTTGGCGTTCAACAAGAGGCATCCGTGCTTCGTTCATTTAGTCATTTGCCATACAATCAACGCCTTTCATCCACAAGTAAAGAATACACAAACAAGGTCGTGTTTGGTCATCATGTGGACAGCCCCAGCTATCCGTCACCTGCCCATGATAGAATGGTGTCCGTGCCTGTCTATATGAACACCACGGCATCTGCGGATAACAATACCGTTTACATTAGACCCAATGTAGAATATACCATTCCTGTCACTGCTCTTCATAGCTGTAAAGTATTACCCATTTCTATTATATAGAGTGCGAGAATGATTAACACTATGAATTAGATCAAGCAAGCACAGATGACCCAAATGAACTTTCATTTACAAAGGACGAGGTGTTGTTTGTTTATGAAACAACAGGCACTTGGTGGCAGGCAAAAAGATCCAATGGCGAAATAGGAATGATACCTAGCAATTATGTAAGTTTGGTTTTTTAGTATCAAGTTGAGAGGGGTGCTTGTGTATTAATGGGGTGTGTTTAATAGGTCGTTGGAAATGCATTATAATGCAAGTAAAAAACAAAAAAGATATACTTCTTTTTTTTTAAAAAAAAAAGATGATTATTTATGGCTCTGATATTTTTGTATGATGAAATAAAGCTTTATATTTTTCAAGTTGATACAACTAAAGTATTGGTGCCTTTTTATTTTTTTGAGCATATGCCACTTTTTGATTTGCTTTGAATGAATCAACTTTACCCTTCATGCTTTACTACTTATAATGGTGCTTATACTATTTCAGCCAATTTTGCACATCTAAAAAACTCAAAAAGGAATGGTATAATGGCTAACAAAAAAAAAAATAGAGAATAAAAACAATGTTATTTAATCAGAATTATAACATGTTGAGCCAGTGACTAGAAATGACTAGCCAACACATGCGCTTGGATACTTTGGTAAAACAGACAGCAAAACATCCAGGTTGTCCTTAGCCTCTCGAACTACTTTGCGCTGGATCGGTCATGGTTTTCGAGCGATCTTCTTCCTTGGCTTGCTTCACCGGCACACAAATACATGCATATTGCTGAGTATCTTGATTGTAATGTAATCTGATGTCAATTTTGAAGCCAATGATTTTCTTCTCCTTCTCTTTCTTGGTATCGACAGTAATACTGCTCTTTTCTGTTTAGTGTTGAGATGGGGTTGACCGTTTCTCCTCTAAATATCACATAAGAGTTACTCCCAATTGCAACATTATCGTATTTTCGAAAGTACACTTACGTAATGATACTGACGTTGGTTTTGGGAGCGGAATAATAGTTCAAAGATGTTTGACCACATCAATTTGATGTAGTCGTTTTCTGTTGCACTACTTCCTGTCACTAACATGTTTAGATAATGTTTAATCAATCATAAACCTTTATTTGTTGAGATATTATAGGTTAGTAAATAATTTATCATACATATTCAAGTATGTTTACATGTGCTCGAATATTTTAAAGCAATAGAACTCGGGTTTATCCATATACTTTGGGTAATTTTTGTAAAGGTAGAGCAAACCTCCTTTAATATCTCTTGTCTCATTGATTTTCTATACACAACATTTAATTTACGTTTATAAATGGGACATTGCATAGTATACATACACTAACAATAATTGTCCACGCTTCAATCACTACAGGTGGTACCTTTCCATTAAAGCGACGCATGTGGTATTTCGCACCATCCAAATGGATATGGCACGAGCCATAGTTTTGCTCCAGCTTCTTGCAAAGACCGTCGAAAATTTGCTCAAAGAGTTCGGCGGTAAAGTTCCATGATAGTTGTGGGTAGTTGGGGACGATTTTACTTTCATTGACACAATCAGGAAGAGAATCCCACGGAAAGTCACCTCTACCACGCCTTATCGCCCGTAGCCTTTCGAATATGAGCCTTTTCTTGGACGGACCAGATGAGTATGGACTCTTCGACAAACTCGGAACACAATTTTTGATGGATATCGTTACATACACTACATTTTTCACTACAAGTGGCGTTAGAATGACGTCGCAGAAAATAAAGTATCATGAGCTTGATATGTGTCTTACCTTCTTTAACGAACAAGTATGTTGACAACAATTCAATAACAGAACAAACTGGGTTGCAGAACTTTTTTGTTATAACCTTGGCCAAAACGACGTGAATAATAACAGAGTGGTCCCTGATGAGTCTCATTCATGAAGCCATTTGCATTGCAGCCACAAATAAAAGAACGATGCCTTGAAGCGTAATGGTTTACTGTTGAAGATAATAATAAAAAGTAGGTGTAAGTATCAGTATGTACTTTCAAAGAGATCTGTCTTACCATATCTCGAGATAACTGGTGCCATTTTGACTGAGAGTAGAGAAGTACGTTTTTTATGAAGCATAGTAAAGTGAGTGAAAGAAAGAGAGAGAAAAAGCTTCCTTTTATTGTACTTGGATAATAAATCATGTTTTGATTATTCTGATAAACGAATGTGAGAATAAAGCCACGCTACATAAAGCAATCAAATCATCGTTCTTTTCCTTATTAGTATGAGATAAACTTAATATATTTAAATATAAGGGTGTGCTCATTCTCAATATCAATCAATGGCGCCGTATTACACTCATGAATGAATGAGAGTGACAACATTTACTCGTATTATTTGAAGTGAAAACAAGTATATAACACTTATTAAACAAGTGATATAAAACGCACAATGGAAATAAAAGTGCATAAGAGGGGCTTAGATATTACATTGACATCACTCTAATTTAATTTGTAGTGAAAAGTGTAGTGCATGTAACGATATCCTTGTTTGAAAGCTTAGGTTCTCAGAAATTGGAAAGGTTTTACTGATGACAAAAAATTGGACTAACAATTTTGCGTGCACCTTTTTGAACAAATCGAGCCAATTTTTCCATACCCCGTGTTTCCAGATGCAAGGTTTAACTGCACAGGTTTATTTTGATTATTTTGATGTATGATTCCCGTCTCTTGATGCGTCACCCACTCCTCTTTATGCGTTTTCGAGAACAATAAAAGTGTTTTTCAAGTTGTTGTCGTGGTTGATTCACATTTTCCAATTAAAGACATCAATAGAAGAGGGAGGTAAAAGTCGATTTTTATGAGCAATAAAAACTGTATTCTGCAGTTATTAAATATTTATTGATTATAAAATGTACCATTCGCCTTATTACCACCGCCTATTCTATTGCCTCCAGGTGGTTCGTGACAAGAAGAAAAAGAAAAGAAGTAGAAGTATAAAACATGCCTCTACCATCCTTGATCATTGTCGACCTAGCTCCTTCTACCACAGTTCCTGCGGATTAGAATTCGAAAAAATTCTTAGTTTGAATGGAAAAGAGGGATAAGTAACTATAAACAATAAAAGGATATGTATCAAGCTAAATACTTGCTGATGTGTAGGGTAGTAAATAGCGCGTCTCGAAGAAAGGGACATCCCTCTCCCCTGACTGTAAGTATAGTTTGTCATTTCATTTATAATCTTGTAAACTAATTCGGTTTATTTCGTTTTATATATTCCATATGCGTGTGTTTCTTCCTTATCCCTGCTTCTGCTAACGCTGATCTGTATTGATTACTCTTCTTATCATCCCAAATGATTAATCTTTGTATTTTATTTTTGGTACGCCAATCGATAACTCCGACTCGATAAGTTTTTGAAAAGTCATTTTGTTATCAAGTGGGTTCTCAATATATAATAAAAAGAACCATGACTGGGAAGGCTTTGGATTGGCAAGATCCTGTTGGAACTTGCCTGTTATTCTCTGTGCTCTTCTCAATTAATGTTATTTACTTCTCAAAATTTACTTCACCTTTTTGAATAAAACAGTAACCTTCTTCTTC
Source organism: Backusella sp. ASU-2019c (assembly GCA_024139495.1). Taxonomy (NCBI): domain Eukaryota; kingdom Fungi; phylum Mucoromycota; class Mucoromycetes; order Mucorales; family Backusellaceae; genus Backusella; species Backusella sp. ASU-2019c. The sequence goes on along the minus strand of VCJM01001724.1, from coordinate 20,248 downwards.
AAAAGAGATCTAAAATTAAATTAGTACCACCAAATGACCCACTTTCTTCTTTTTTTATTACCTTTTCATTTCTCATTTTTGAAATAAAACAGTAAAATAATGCTTAATTTTTTTAAAAAAAATAAAAGAGATATCTATAAAGATCTAGTTATTAAAAAACCAATTCATGAAGAATATAGTGACTCTGAACTATTCCAAGCCTTACAAGGTAAGTTTATTCATGTTGATTCAACATTTCAGACATGAAGCTTACTCATTAACTTGAAATGTATGAAATAAAGAGGATGGAGTAAAAGTAACCGAAAAAGATATTCAAAAAGCGAGAGAGAATAGTGCAGAGACTCATTATAAAATTGGCGACGTTTATTACAATAGCAAGAACAAAAACTACGACAAAGCATTTGCATGGTTTTATAAAGCTGCACTCGAAGATCATACTGAAGCACAAAGCCAAGTTGGTAATATGTATCGAGATGGAGTTGGTATATCACTTGATTACAATCTAGCTATGGACTGGTACATGAAGGCAGCATCCACTGACAATGCCAATGCTCAATTTAATATTGGCGAATTACATCATCACGGAAGGGACGTACCCCAAGATTATAAACGAGCCATGAGCTGGTACTTGAAGGCAGTAAAGAATGGAAATACAAATGCAATGTATCACATTGGTATTATGTATTACACTGGACAAGGGGTCACTAAAAACATTCGCACTGCTATTAAATGGTATACAAAGGCAGCTAACCAAGGCGATGCATCTGCGCAATATAAGCTAGGATGGATTTACGAATATGAAGATGGATTTAAAGATCTTACAAAAGCTGTTAATTGGTATCAAAAGGCTGCTGCTAGTAATCATTACGGTGCAAAAGATTGTATAAAGGAATTGAACAAACAAGGATACTTTGCTGAACAAGGACGAAAAGGTATTGAATGTTGCTATTTCTTTAAAGATAAGTATTAAAATGATCGAACGCCCAATCAGTAGAAAAAGTGGAGGATAAAACTGTTCAGGACGACGGTACAACCAGTACTATAAAGAATGATCAAAGTCAACCTTCTACGCCAAGTAGCGATGATGAACATATCAACAAACTGATCAGCGAAAAAATGAAGGATATGGAGAACGCGTTTCAATTAAAAATGAATTTAATGGAAGAAAAGTATGAAGGCAATAATCATGCATTACAGAAAGAGCTTGCTGCTCTCAAACAAAAAGAGCTTCAACATTATAAAGAAAACAAAGAACTAAAAGAAAGACTAGCGAAAATGGAAGCAGGAATAGATGACACCGCCGATAATGACCTTAACTACGACTCACCAGACGTTGAAAGCGATGATGGAACTGATATTAATTACGACTCTGAGAGCAGCGATATCGAGAAACAAGACGATAAAAAGAAGACAACTGCTAATACCCACCAAAACGAGAACGAATACCATTCAGTCGAAACCTATGTCGATCCAAACTATAATTCGTCTGATAATGAAGATCCAAGGAATGACATTTACCTCGATTAAAACATGTTATAATTATTAAATATGATTAAATATATGGTCCAAGTGAGCATCCATTAAAGAGTTTATTTCCACGCCTCTTCTTCAAATAAAAAAAACTTTTTCATTCTCCATTGGCAAGCAATATAGCCATCCTTTTTTTATTATTTTTTGGTTTTTAGTCTTAAAGGCTTACATGCCCTAATTGATTTGTTAGTATAATCTATTAACTTTCAGATAATACAAAAGCATTTCCTATGACGACCTAATATAAGAGCAGAATAAGATGGATTAATAAGGGGTAAACACTCTGTTCTAAAATTCAATCAAGCTGAAGTGTTATAAATTGAAGGAATATGCAATCAAGCTACTTGTTTTATTTTTCCTTTTCTACTATTTGTATATTGCTTGCTGTATTTTTTGTACGATTATCGTTTCGTCACAGTCATGAATATGTGCACCTAATTTATCCTCCATCATAAAAGACTTGGCCGATGAGGCTTTGCTCGCGTAACTTTCTTGAAAAAGAAGATATAAACGCAAGTTGGTGGTTCCAAATAAAACGATATTTTCTTTTCATTTTCTTTTATTTTCGCACTTTTCATTCTAAAATAAAAATGTTCACTATTTTCATAGTAAAAGATAAGAAACTATTTCTAGCCCTGGAAGGTAAGTTTATTCATGTCGACTCGACATTTCAACGAACGAGATTAACTTATTAACGTGAAATATAACAAATAAAGAGGATGGAATTGAAATGACAATACAGGATATTCAAAAGGCGAGAAACAATGATCCCGAGGCACTTTATAAAATTGGTGATGCTTACTACAAGGAAGAAGAATACATAAAAGCATTTGCATGGTTTCATAAAGCAGCACTCCAAAATCATGCTGAAGCACAGGCACAAGTTGGTTATATGTATCAAGAGGGACAGGGTGTACCCAGAGATCGTAAACAAGCTATGAAATGGTCCATGAAAGCAGCATCGACTGGTAATTCTCTTGGTCAATATAACATTGGTTTATTATATTTTCGTGGATATCACGAACCACCAGATTATAAGCAAGCTATGGATTGGTGGTTGAAGACAGCAAACAATGGAAGTATGAAAGCTATGCATGGTATTGGATTTATGTATCACCATGGTTGTGGTGTCACCACAAACATTCCCACTGCTATTGAATGGTATACAAAGGCAGCTAATCAAGAACATACAAATGCTCAGTATATTTTGGGATATGCTTGCCATTATAGACATGAATATAAAGATCTACAAAAGGCTGTTAATTGGTATCAAAAGGCTGCTGATAATAATCATTACAATGCAAAAGAAAAAGTAAAAGAATTGAACAAACAAGGGTATTATGCTAAAGATGAACCAGAAGGTACGTTGATTATTGTTATTTATTTTATAATGACAATTAATAAAAATATTAGACATTTTACCAGAAGAAAAGACAAAGGTCGAAATCATTCAGGGTAATGTTGATACAACCAACGTTATAACCAATGACCAAACCCAATCTCCTGGATCAACAGGTCTTAATAACAAACAAGTAAACGCATCCATAGATAGTAAATTGAATGATAGGGGCAAGTTGTTTGAATCCAAGTTGGATGGAATGAAAAACAAACATCAAGAGAATCAAGCGAGAAATCATGGTTTACAGAATGAAAACCAACTATGATTAGAAAGACTAGCAGAGTTGGAAGCAGTGCTAGAAGGCGATGCTAATAACGACCTTAACTATGACTCATCTGATGATGAGAAAGATGACGAAAGTGTTACCCATTGTAACGCTAAATACAGTCATCACGAGAAAGAAGATGGTGGCACCAATATCACAGTCAAGAAAAATGTAGCAGAGGTGAATAATCAATCTTTACAGAATGGTTTGACTACCAGCAAACAAGAAAAACACAATCAATATGAAGAAAAGCAGCTATTAAAAGCAATACAAACACAAATGAAAACAGAAGTACAAGACGATCCTAATAACGATCTTAACTACGATTCATCAGACAATGAAAATGATATCAATTATGACAGTGAATGTAATGAGGAAGAAGAGCAAGGTAATGATACAACCGAGCAACACAAACGCAGTGGTGGTCTGATCGAAACATATGCCAATCCCAACTATGGTTCGTCTGATAATGAAGATCCCAGGAATAACAGTTATTTGGATTAAAATATTTTTAACGTTGCTAATTATATAATCCAATTTATATCATATGGACAGTTCAAGCTTGAGCTGTATTGAAAATGACTGATGCTATCATCATACCCTAATAAAAATACCACTTCCTTTGAAATCAGCAAGCAACAAGCGACTCGTTTAGAATCGTAGTCATAAATTAGCCTTATTAATGTTCTATGTTTTTTTTCATTCTTGAACGGTTTATAATAATAACATTATGGATATATATATATAAAAAAAAGGAGCAGTTCGATTGTTTTTATATATTACTTTAGCAGCTTATTCTTGGTACACTCCATGACAACTTCAGTCGCTACCAATGCCTGGTAAAGTGATAATAAATCAAGCAATTGAATAGTTTACAGCAGAAAATATTTCAACATTTACATATATGATATATCCAAATTTAATGAAATTCAATGATTCACTTGTATAAATATCTGTCCACAGCACCAGAAGTATCTACTGCCAAGTAGAAACTCTGACGGCCAAAGTATATCCCGTCCAAAATAGGGTAATAGAATTACTCGTAGCTCTGTTCATTTTTTTAATCTAGCCGTTGTCCCTAGTGTCAGCTTTAAATAATTAACCGGTTCTTAACCTACGAAATGAAATATGACACCATAGTGAACACTAATTTATCACAATCAAAGTTGTAATATAGACAAGTTTAAATCAGCATATAGCGTTACGGCAGAAATCAAATCAAATCCATAATGTTGTAAATCATCTCAAGGCATTCACTGTTGGTGCCCAAGTAATTTCCAGCACAAAAAAAGTCCTTCAATTTCGTTCTCGACCTTCCCCTACTCTAAACTTTCAAATTATTCTCAAATCAGGTCAAAATGCATCCATTTTTTATTTTCACCCTTATTGATCGGTATTTTCTCCAAGTAAACACTCTGCTTTATGTATAAAATGCGTCAATGATGGGGGGTGTTTCGTTTATCATTAAGTGCAAAGTAAGATAAACCATGTCCATCATTACGCGACTCATTTATTTTTTCACATATTCTTTCGACATTGGTGTATACTTTATATTTTTAAAGAAGCTTGTTCTTTGAATTTTTTTTACTCTAGCATTATTATTTTTATACAGAGTAGGTAATGTATTTAAAACTTGATTTTAATTTTACTCCTAAAAGATTAAGCATTATCTGATTTTCCATCATACACTACAAAATGTGCCTCCTTAATATTAATGGTCACTTTTGTATAACGTTATACCTACTTTAGTCCAGATAACTGCTCTTTTTATAAAACAATAATGTGATAGACAGTGTTCTAACTATCACAATTTGATACACGAAATCAGGGTGCCTATTTTCCATCATGTTTGTTTATTTGTTTTGTGCATAACATATACTAGAAACAGAATTTTTAAGGTAACCATTGGTTCCTTGGATTACATGTCCAATTCTTAATTTTATCCAACAGTGATGGCACAGCTACTGTTAATACTTGTTGCGACATGAACCTTCTAGATATAATTATATCTGAAATACACCAGATTGTAATATATAGCGATCGATCTTTTTCTCTCTTTTACCAATCATTTTACATTGTCCGCTAAACGAATCAAGAGACCGGATGAGGCGGATCATTCCGGTAAATAGGCTTCATTATTTTACTGATAATCCAACACAATTGATGATACCCAAGAATACAGCGCCAACAAAAAAAGAGAGGAAGGATAGAGTCGTTAACCAGCGTAGGTGTCTGTGGATTCATTTTCTTATTAAATAAACTTCAGGCATTGAACCTATGACAGTGTACCATTAAATCTCCTTTTTTG
>VCJM01000172.1:0-10736 GCA_024139495.1 Backusella sp. ASU-2019c | reverse complement strand
TTTTTTTTTTTTTTTTTTTTTTTTTTAATTTTTTTTTTTTTTTTTTTTTTTTTTTTTTTTTTTAAAAAAAAAAAAAACGAAAGTCAATGCCTCAGAACGCGGTTTTTTTTATGCGTTTGATTGGTACAAAAAAGTGTCAAAAAAGGTATCTTAGCTCCGAAAACAAATGCATATCATGAAATTTGGTTGGATGATAAGCTGGTTGCTGGTCATGCTATTCATGAACAAGAACCGGCATATCTTCTTGCGGAATTAACAACACTTTGAACTTTGTATGTTTATCGAAAACGGCTGTGTCAAAGATACCCCCAATTTCTTGTGTAATTCAGGTTGACGTGAATTGGCCAAGATTCACAGGGAAAAACTTCGCTTGGCAGCAAGTCGGTTTCTGGTGATAGTAAATGTACCTGAAGGTATTTAAAAACAAAAGTGCATCTCGCAAAGTACAATTTGGATAATCTGGCTTTCAGCGGTTTGCGTAAAGCAGCAATGGTTTGTATTGTACCACCCATTTGTAGCCTTGCTATGGCCAAATCAGAACACCATATTCCAAATCCCTTAACACTCGTAGAAGAGACTACGGAAAAATCTGGTATTACTTATTATTATATTGTTTTCAAAACGACATACTACCCGTATTTATTTCTTTTTTTTGTTAGAAATGGTTGTTCTCATCCTTATCTTGCTGAGGTTGTTCTTGCTGGCAAAGCGCCAAATACGTTTAACCTTTATTTGGGTGGAAACTCGACTAAACAGGGTTTATAAGGACGAGGTAGTTTTCAATGACCTCAAGCCACTGGTTAGGATATATGCTTTGGAGCGAAATTATGACTAGCCATATGTTCTTATATGAAATGAAAGCCATCACTGGGATGAACTTCCATAATATTTGATTAGATATTTTTATGTTTATTATTCATTAGATAATAAATAGGCTTTTTTCATGACTTCATTATTATTTACCATATTTCTTTCTTTGGTCAAATGGTGTTTTATGATATATTTTTCTATTTAGCATACATCACACCATAATTGCTATCAGCATTAATTTTTTAAAGGTTATCTACATAAATCTCAAACATAGAATCATCTAAATTAATAATCTCTTTTGCTTTCGTTCAATATGAGAAATTATGCAAATGTAACTCTATTTCTTAGAAATGTTTGGAATTTCTTTTTTCCTTCTCTTTTAAACAGATTATCCTGTAGAGACATCTTCAGAATTTACTAAAAAAATCACTTTTGATTTAGTCCATCCTTTTCATTTGTTATGTCTTTATTCCCTTCTCCACAGGAATATAAAGTTAAACTGCTTTTATTGGCTCATTTCACAGCTACTCCTTATTTTATACAAAATAATATATTGCCGAGACATGATTCAGAAAAGACTTTTTTTGTGGAACCGATGGCTGACTTATCTAACACTTTAGCATCATTTTTACTCACTTTTACAGCCCTTATTAATAAAAAGCTTATTGTTTACCATATGGAAACTTATGTTTCGCCCTGATTTTTGAATAGTAAATAAACTTGAATGTGTATAGTTTATGTTGACATAAAATATCGTTTTACTTTTGTTTGAACGCTTTGAAAAGATGTATAATAAATAGTTTTATTTTTTCTGTTTTTTTTTTAGAAAGCAGAAAATAAATATATTAGAGTAACAAAATGTCTATAATAATAATACTAATAATAGCAATGGCAGCAGCAATCGGTTATTTAAGGTCCTTACGCATAACATATGATTTCAAACCCAATGTAGCGATAAGACCGACTGCCGCAAATCCAAAAGAGCTCCAAAAGGACATACTGATAGCATTCATATAAGCCTCGAGTACCACAACTCTGGTTGAAGGATCGAGCGCCCACACATAATCTGAGCTTTGACGCACAAGCTCAGCTGAAACGTTTGGAAGCGCTAGTGAATTTAGTTTTGTTGTCAGTGTATTGGAGAGGATGCTGCCGGCGGTTGTGATACCAGTGATACCTCCAACTTGATCACAGAAAGTCATAAAGGCCACAATAAGTGGTACACTTTGTTGTTAAAACAAATAACAATGATTAACTTCTATTATACGAGAGTATTGATCGGCTGGTTAAAAACTTACTGTTGTATTGAGACTGATGCTTGAGCAGTAATAATTTCGCTATTAATCATCCCTCCACTCCCAACACCTGTCACAATCATCAAGCCCACAATCAAACCTCGGCTAGAGTTGACACCAAGCAACTGGAGCAAGCCACAGGCAAGAACAAGAACTACAAGTGAAGTACGTGTAGCCCATGTATAACGACCAGTCTTTACAATGACTAAGCCAGTCAAGACATTAAATATACATGCTAACAATACCAAACAGAGCAACTCCAAATTGGATGCCATTGCAGATTCTTTACGTATAACGGATAGGTATAGCGGGACGTAGGTCATTAATGATTGAAAACATCCACCATAGCAAAAAGAGGCTATAAGGATAAGCCATGTACTGCGATTTGAGAAAATACCGTGGGGTATAATTGGTGTCTTTGCTAGTCTTCTCTCATACACAATAAACGCCAATAAGAGAACTCCTGCAACACACAAAAGAGCGATAATAACAGAGGAGTTCCAAGTATATGCTGTACCACCCCAACTCAATGCGAGCACAAGGGTGATAACACCTACTGACCATAACACCATTCCAATTATATCAACCTCATCTAATTTCAAGTTGATGCTTTGCTTGGTCTCAGGTGCCTCGACTCCAAAAAATATAAGTATAAGTGCAACGATACAGCTGTGTTTTTATATAGGTAGTGGTTAATGTTTGAAAACTATGATTTCCTCCTCCCCTCCCTTCTCCCTCTAACTTACAATCCAAGCTAAAAGAAAAGTATTATTATCTTTGTTATTTTTTTAAAAAAAGTGTGCATTATGATTACTTACTGCCATCCAAAACACAGATCTCCAACCAGAATTTGTGGCTGCTACGCCTCCTATTATGTATTTCTCGATCAACATTTATATTATCCATCATATTATCACATGCTTATTTTTATACAGTACCGACTAATGCTCCCACGACTAATATTAACAAGTACGGTATATATCAGTTTAAGGTTTGGTTTATTATTTAATGTTACTTTACCGTATCCTAATCCCCAAGAGATACCTAGCATTGATTGGTATTTGCCAATATAACGCACAGGAATATAATCTTTGCTTTATGTGAGTATCTATGTGCATATAAATTAGAAAAAAAAAAGCTCTATTTACCTGCAACTACAATTTTCATTAACGTATCAAACGCCCCTATACCGAGTCCACAAAACGCACGCGCAACAATAAACATTATCATGGATTGTGCAGCACCACAGAGTATACTACCAATCAAGTAACACCCGATTGCAAATAAAAAGCAGATCCTTCTACCAAACATATCCACGCATCTTCCATAAAGTGGTTGTGAAGTAGATGCGGTCAATAAAAACGCCTATGATGGAGTTACAACTGTTGCCTTTCTCTATTTCATTCTCTTTCTCTTACTGTGTTGACCCAACTATAGAGTCCAAACCCATTAAACTCTTGTGATAGGGAAAAAACGTCAGTTTTTGGATTTTCATGATTATTAATTTGGTATTACCTGCAGCTACAAGTGGAGTATTACTTGCAACAATGATATTATCGAATGCAGCAAGAAAAGAAACTACACATAATCTTTTTTTTTATACAAGGGAGGTTAAAATAAGAATTGAAAGATGGATAAGATGGCTGGTGCCGTACGAAGCAATGATTAAAAACAAACGTTTTCGTGTGATTTGATTTTGGCTGATATGACTTTCGATATCTACAATGATTTCATCTGCGTCGGCTGTTTTCTTTTCTTCTTTTGATGATGATGATGATGATGATGTATCCATATATAACTTTTTTTATAAAATAGAGAGAGAGAGAGAGGAAAAAGAGAGATAAAGAAAAAGGGTATTATGGGATTCTCTGTATTACCTCTTTTTCTGATATTTTATTTAAATAAAATAAATAAATAAAGCAGCAAAAGATGAAATACATTTAAAAGTGAGAAAAAAAGGGGGATCAGGCGAAATCATGAAAGTGTGGCTTATTACCAGGGACTTTTAAAAATATACAAGTGGATTTGTGTAACATGTTTTTACTCCACAATTATTTACCTCAGTCTTTTTTTGTTGTTACACCATGAAAAAGCTATAGAATCTCATTGTCCCGGGATAGGGCACCGAAAGAAAAAAAGAAAGAAAACGATTTTTTAAATTGGTATGACTTTTTATTATTTTTTTTTTCTGAAAAAAAAGAAATATATATATATAAAAGATATGGGTATGTACATGAGAAATATGGGGGGAGGGTTTAAGAAAGAACGGCAGATGGAGAAGTGGAATAAGCATTATTATAAAGAGGATTTGAATGTGAGTTATAGAAACAATACTTATTAACAAAATCGCTGTAACTCATTTGGTAGCCTTCCATTGGAGGTTCAGTGATGGGAGTTATTTCTTGTCGCTTGTTCACAGAAGAAGGAATAGTAACTGGAATCGAAGTAACTGGAATCGAAGGGAAAGTGTCAAAAGTAGGTGGAGATAATGGTTTTTCGGTAGCGGTACTATAGTGTGACATATAAGATGATCCACCAAAGAACACCGGAGGGGTATAAGCTAATGGCTCGGAATCTGTGGGGGTACCGGGGGGAGACAAAGGAGGTGATGATGTGATGGGTTTGCGCACAGCATTGAGCGACGCAGTGAAGTCATATCGTCGACCAAGCACCTTTAATGGAAGTTTCTCTTTAGTATTATTATTAGCAGTAGTAGTGTCAATATTGAGATCCAGCTCCTTGAGTGTTTTGACAATTTCCTGTTCCTTTTCTTCGGCCGCCGGCTCTTGCTCATCCTCGGTTTCATGTTCCTCGGCAGGAGAATATTTGGGAGAAATATCAGCCTGGTAATTCATACTGTCATTGTTATCCCAATATTCGGCATTATCCACACTATATTTAAGGGCAATATAAACTGTCATGTTTTTATTGGCAGGTGTCACTGGAATATAAAAGGAGAAGCGGTCCCAAGTCGAGGAGCGACCGCCATAACTAGGGACGGAATCACGATAAACGGCTTCTGTTTCTTCAAAGCTACTCCATAAATCAAAAGTATAACGCACTGAGACCTTCTTTTCATAAGAGATGTTCATTGCCCTGCAACGACCCTCCAGTAATACTTTGTTTTCCTTGAGATTATCAGCTTCGGTTAGCACCAGGCTCTCCATGCGGATCTTACTATTGCTATCATTGAGGTATATATTTCTGCGGTTTGGCCAGTTGGGTAATTTTAAATCAAAATCGTTTGCCGAGACTGCATCTTGTGGTGGATCGCCTTGACTTACTGCATTGGGACATTGGCACTTTAAAAAGTAGCGAACTTGGTTGTCTTGATGAAATCGAACGCTTTTTTTGGCGGTATTCTTCTTTACAGGTTGTGGAATGACAGGTAGTTGTACAGGTTGCATAGATCGTTTTAATTGAACTCGCTTTCTGAATTGATTTAGCATAGGGTTCATGTAGTGTGAAGAAGATAAACGATGAGATGTTGGTGATGATGATGATAGAGAAGCAGATGACATTTGTATATGTATATGTATATATTAGCTAAGAAAATTGGATATGAAGATGAAAGCTCAAGAGAGTAACGCTATGATAACTTGGAAAAATAATGTGATAATATGTCTTTTTTTTTTAGACAAGTAAATGGAAATCCTGGCTTTTTATACACTTTTTTTCTTATGTATTTTTTTTCTAATGAAGTAATGAATATCCGATAGTTGGAGATAGCCAATCCAATGTTAGAATTTCAAAATGGAAATAAGGTTTACCTCGTTTCACGGATGGCACAACTCCGATACAGGTTCAAAAAAGAAAAGAAAAAAAGAAAATCAAAAAGATGAAAGTGCAGAGAGATAGTGGATAAATATATATCATTAATTACAAGAATTTTTATTGACTTTTTATAGAATAATAAATAGACGTAATGGCGCTATTCTTTATTCTATTTTTTTTTAAACTTGGTTAATTAATAATAATCCATTTTAAAATGAGAGTAAATCAATTGAATAATGGAAGTGAGAAAGGGTTTGCATATATTTAATATGCTTCGGTTATCTCTAACTGATAACAGAGTTGATTTTCTACGACAATGCAAATGAAATTTCTGTCATATTTTCTCTTTATTGCAAAGATGATACGATAATTCCCTGATTTTTTTAAACTTTTTTTTTTCTTTTTCAAAATGTAAAACCTGAGCAAAGGTTTCTCTGTCATTTTTTTTAGATGATAACTCCTTCTCTAAAGTTTCCCGTTGTTTTCAGTCAATGGATTCATAGATTATTACGGCTTTTACTATCATCGCCGTTATTAATACTTATAAGCAAGCAATTATAAATAATAAAAAAATTGAATTAGTAAACAACTCTTAACTCATGAACAAGAATTATTTATAATATTTTAGTCATGACTTTACAGCATTTTTTGCGTAGTTTTAATCATGTCAGAGGTGGTTTGTTCTATTTGATCACCAAATTAAGTAATTGAGTTGTTTGATTAAAAAGAAAAGAAGAGAAAAAAAATGCAAAAAAAAAATCTGTCGATCATTGAATATGCGCTATTTTTTTTTTCTGTCAATCATCTTTGATAAGATTTTCGGCACAAAGTGCTATCTGCTTCTTAATTATCGAGACTGATGGTTGATAGGCGTTTGAGAGTATAATATTTACATTTATGTATTTATTACCAGAGAAAATGATGATATTTGATAGTAATAGTAGCAATTTATTTATTTTGATTTTGATTTTTTTTTTTAATATAATAAGAGACCTCTATAAGTCTTGGCGACGACCCTTTGACCTCAGCTGTTTTACATGCTTATCTACAACAATAAGAATAATAGTGATATCAAAATTATGCTAATTGCCTTTTATAAAGTTTAAATTATTATTATTAGTATTACCCATTTCATTCGTTAATCGTTTTCTTCCCTTTGAATAGGATTGATTTTCGCCAGGTGGTGATGATAGTATGACAGGTAGTATACGTCTTCGCGCATTAATAAACCAATTACTTATTTGGTTTAATGTTAGATTGGTCTTTTGCTTAAGTGCTCTCTTTTCATCTTCTGTGGGGTAAGGGTGTCGGCTATGATCTACTAACCATTGCTTAAGAATGGCTGTCACAATCTTTGGTAGGTTTCCTCGTCGCTTTCGACCATTGCTCGACTTTAGGCGCACCAGTTTGGGCTTCTTGTCATTATTATTATTATTGTTAATATTATTTTTGTTATGGTTATTGCTGCTGTCCATCATGATGACATCTTCTTCTGATGAGGAGGATGAAGGAGTGGTGGAGCTTTCTCTTTTGTCATCATCTTCGTCATCCTCATCCTCATCATACTCTTCTACTACATGGTCTCCCTGAGGCAATCGAGTACTTTGAATAACGCTGCTCCAAAAGACCCCGTTTGTTTGTAGCATAGCAGTTACTTTTTGTTTTTTCATTTGTATAGTTTTACTATCACTGCAGTTACTATTGGTATCATGGAACAATATGATTGGACTGAATATGCGTAACTATGTTTATTATTGTTATTTTTAGCTGTCATAATAATAATAATAACAATGTTAATAAATAGTTTAAAGAGATCTTTACACTGGAATCCTCGGGTTTTGGGTACATCTTTTTATATATATATGTTTATTTATAGAATTGCGGTTATTATAGAACAAGCAAAATAAGAGAGATAGTGAGAGAGATGCAAGTAAATAAAGCGATGTTCAAAAGAAAGAAAGAAAGAAAGAAAGAGAGAGAGAGATGGAATCTATATAAAATAATTATCACGTACGTAACGTATAGTTGTAAGGGACGTGCATATAAGAACTGAATGATCGGCAAACGTTACGTTTTAGATAAACAGGCATGGCTGCATTTACAATTCCCTCTTAGTATACTTTATTATTATTCTTGTTATTATTATCATTATTTTGATTTTAATATATCAAAATAAAGTATAAACATATATTTACTTTTTCCATAAAAAGAAAAGGAAAAAGAGAAGTGTATCAAAACTTACATCTGTCAAGTCCCTTTTCGCTAGATAAAAAAGGGTAAAAGTGGCAAAAAGAAAGATAATCATAATAAACAGAAAAAGGGGTTTCTTTCTCTGAGTCTTTTCTTTTCTTTTTCTTTACTAAAGACAAGAAAAGATAAACAAAGACACAAAGAAAAACTGGTATACATATTTTGACAGCAAAAGTACAAGGATAAGAATCATAATAAAATAAAGATAAAATAATAAAAAAGAGTGAAAATGGGTTTTGTTTATATACATATTCTTGCCTTTTTCCTGTTCATGGCCGATAAAATGTCAAAATCAGGGTAAACAAAAAGGGGGAAATAGAAACTGACAAAAAGTCAAAAGTTTTGGGAAAGGGGATATTGTAACTTGAAAAGGAGTAAAAAAAATTATTGCAAATCATTTTTACGATCATTTGACAGGTTTTTTACATTCTGTGGTGCGTTGCCTATTGAACCACCATTACATCGCTTGGCTAACTAAACAAAACACGTGTGTACAATATGGGATTCATGTGTATTAAAAAGACAAGATTTAGAAACATAAAACTGAATCGTTACACATAAACATAAGTGTTTTTGGGAAACAAAAAAGGTTTTGTAAATACGATCATACAAAAACCATCAAGAAACGATAAGTAAGAAGTTAATCTTTTGTAGATCATCAAAAAAAAAAGAAGAATTGTTTCCCCTGCTTTATTAATACATATGTATATATATATATATTTACTTTAACACTTTTGTCATCTGTCATTTATTGTATTTGTAAAAAGAAGAAAAAGAAAAAGCACATGCTTTTTATTTTTATATATATAAACATGTCTCTTTTATTTCTAATTTTAAAAGAAGTGTGTGCGGACTTTAATTAAATAAAAAAAAAGGATATGCAATGCGGACCAAAATAGAAATTATTCATGTTGCGTGGCTGGTCGCTTTTTGGCGAAATGACAGTTTTACCTTACATTGTTTTCTTGTTTCTACCTTGTTTATGTTACCTTTTTCTCCTTAATTTCATGAAGAAAAACTAAAGCTAAGAATAACAAAAGGTTTTTCATTTCTTTCAGAAAAAAAAAGAGAATCAGTACGGCTGAAGGGAAAATACACGCACACAATGGGGGCTATCAAAAAGGAGAGTAACGATCAATGGTAAGAAAAACAAAAACCAGAGAGAAAGAGCATGGTGTTCCAATCATATTTAAACCCAGTACTATGTGCCTTTTTTAAAGCGCCATTATTATTAAAAAAAAAAAGCATTTTTTTAATATGAATTAGCGAACCGCAGTGCCTATTTTCCCTCCTCCTTTCTTTTTCTCTCTCTTATTTTATTTTCTTGAACAAAAACATGATTAAAGAACCCAGTAAAACAATTGCAGTTGACCTCGATCAAACCCTTTGTCATACTCTGGAAAGCTTAGTCGAATGGCATAACTTGAGATATTCCACAAAACACAGCATCTATGATTTTGATACTTTGGATTATTCTAAAGTGTTCAATTGTAGTACTCGAGAAGAAATGTGTGCCAAAATAAGAGAGTTTTACAACTCGACCCATTTTAAACAAATACAGCCCATCAAAGATTTTGCACTCGAGGCATTGAAGATGCTGAAAAAGAGGAAGTTTGCCCTTGTTATTGTAACGTCTCGTCCTCAATTCGTTGCCAGGGAAACAAAACAGTTTGTTGATAAACACTATCCTGGTAAGATGAGATGAAAAGTCCCGTGTGAAAAAAAAGAGAGGCAAATGACCTTATTGTTTAATACGTACGTATGTATAAAATAGGTATTTTTGAAAGTATTTACTTTTGCAACTTGAACCTCTCGGAAAAGGAACAACTCGAATATATATCCAAGCCCAAATCCGTCATCTGTCGAGAAATTGGAGCCAACGTTTTAATTGACGACTGTTTAGACCATGCGTTAGACTGTGCACAGCAATATGGACACATGGATATACTCTTATACGATAGGAATGGCTCATACAAGTGGAATCATACTAACAACAATTCCCAAACACAGTTAAAAAGAGTATTCAAGTCGGTTATTGGCTACAATTATCCTTGTAGGAATGATACACCATATAACAATGTGCAAAGAGTATTTAGCTGGAGGGATATCATTACACAATTTCCTAAACCGACAAGTCCACTCCGAAACTGCCATTATCCCAACGAGTTTATTTTGCCCGATCTGGTTACATCAGAAGAAGAGGAGGAGTTGGAGGAAGAAGATGAGCTGTTACTTTTAGAAGCTAGTAACGAACATAATAACTATTTTGGTTATGAAACTGTTGAACTGGAGGAGTTGACCGATGATGAGTCTCCTTGGAATGATAGCACCGTGTGGATGTAGTAAGCCGAGAATGCCCCACCATCAACATCATGATATTATATAGCAACAACAACAAATACCCTATTTTGTATATTCGTCTTTATCTTCTTTGTATCTTTTATATTTTGCACGGACTTTATTATTATTTATAATGCTACACAATATTTTTAAGTAATATTAATAAAAAAAAATAATAGTCCATTTCATATTTCACATTTCTTTTTCCTCTTCTTCTTCTTTCTGACTTTGGTAATTGTTTTTTTTTTTTTCTATTTTTTTTTTTTT